>CAEGAF010112828.1:0-48925 GCA_903067075.1 Micropoecilia bifurca
AACACCCACCCCCACCAAACCGCCAACTCCCCTGCCAAACCCACCACGCTCCCAACCCAAATATTAAAAAAAAAAAAAACCCAAAAAAAACCACCCCCCCCCCCCCCCCCCCCCCCCGCCCCACCCCACCTCACCTCGAACCCCTCGCCTTTCCCCAACATGCACAGACTCACAGACATACACACTTTCATGCGCAAATACACATTTTGACAGTTTGTCTCAACTCAAGCTCCGCTGACAATCCGTGCTGACGTTCTTTCCATAAAAACATTTTTCCCTCTTTAGCTGTTCTCCATCTGTGAAAGGCAGACAGGAGTGTGGGAGAATGTGATACTCACTGCTGGGCCAGGGGCTCCTTGGGGTCCTTCTAAAAGCATCCCCTGCAAAAGGAAGAAAAGGAAGGAGGGAATACAGTAGCATTAATGGCAGCCAGTAAATCAAGAGACAATTAAGAGTAAGGGGCATAGGAACTTTGCGTTCTTTTGGCTCAAGGCTAAAGAGTTTATTTGCTAAAGCCTCTGGACGGTAACAGAAAATGAAGCTATTTATTTGTTTAAACAAAAAGTGGTGCAACTGCTATCACAACCAATAGAAAACCATCTCAAGCCCTTTTGGGGATTTGTACGTTTTTGTTACGTCTCACTACTGAGAATGATTGATAGAAGTAACACAGTAAGCTTGAATTCAGATGAAAATTAACTGAATTCAAAAGGTGTTTAAACTAAATACGGAAAGCTTTATATTCCTGAGAAAAATCTGTCAAGTATCTGATTTCCTTTGAGATGATTTAAAGCCCACGTACTTGAACTTTTGGCATCTCTCTTTTAATAAAAAATTAAGTTTGTGTCAGCCGTATTTTCATAAAGCATCAACACAATTTCAGCTCAGTTTTTCAGCATGTGTACAAAGTTGATTGTTTAAAGGACATTTTTTTGTGATTTAAATTGGTGACAGGAATCTGCAACCAATTTCACACCTGACTACACCTGACCTATGACTACAAATGTGCTAAACTCAAAATGTGATCAAATTCAGCTCAACAAATGTTCTGTACCTATTAGCAGACAGGTTGCGTAACTGCTATGGAATTTGTTAGTGAGGCAATATTTAAATTTCCCCTCTTTCACCATCAATGATGTGCTTAAAGTTAAGTTAAAGGAAGAAAAATAGGAGTAACAAGCTATTTAAAATAAACATGTTTACTGTAGAGGCAGTTTAGCTTTTCATTCAAGTGGTTACTTTTAAACAGATATTTCTGCAATAAACAGGAAGGCTTAATGAAAAGTTAAATCCTCTTAATGACTAATGGGACCTGTGAGGTCTGGAAATGTTGGAGTCCTTTTGGAAAATGTCAGGGTTTAGCTAAGGGTCTACATTATTTTTTTTAGTAACGCTTACTATTAACTTGTAAAGAGGTAAAAAAAAAAATCAAAGCTTAAAAAAGATCAGAAATCAGACACAGAACTGTGGATGCACAGCCACACTAAGCTGCTAAGTGTTATTGTTAGACTTTATTAGGTGTTATGCGCTTTGTATTTACTTGGGATGGACTAGCAAAGCATTGAACATTGAAGATTGAATATTTACCAGTTAATTTTCATGTGTGATTACCTGGTGGAAAAACTCAAATTATTTTTGACTTTGTCACAATTCCAATAAATAGATAAATAAGAATACATCTCAATAATGTTCAAATTAGAAAATAATACTCCACATTGTAAAATTAGTTCTTATGCATAATATCTGGGGGCTTTTATCTAACAAGGCAATGAAAGCTTTTGTTTCCACAATTCCAGAACAAACTTCCAGAGAACTGAAAATTCACTGAAACCTTTTCAACCAAGCATAAAATCCTACTTATTTAGAGTTGCTTTTCAACTATAGTAAATGAAACATTGATCAACATTTTGATTTGTATGATGATGGTGATTAGATCAAAATGTAATGTTTGTTCAAATGTGGACTGTATTGTACTTTCTTTATAACTTTACAATTTTATGGTTTTGTTATGTAAAGCACTCTGAATCGCCTTGCTGTTGAAATTTGCTGTTCAATAAGTTTGATTGACTGATGTTTTTCAGCATTATCTACCCATCAGTTTGCATTTAGTCTCCATGGAAACCAACTGCTGTGTGTGGCAGCAGCCAACATCACATTACCGCTTTTGGTATTTGCTCAGACATCAAACACAGCATCATTATGTACAACAACAACAACAACAACAACAAATGTTTAATCTTGAGCAGGCTGCATAAAGCTTTTATCCATTCGGTCTATCACTTGTAGTTAAAGCTCTTACACAAAACACTTATATCTAATAAACACAAAGATGTCTGTTGGAAAGTCCATTTTTTTCTGCCACCCATCGATGCAGATTAGATGTGGCTCTTGCTTTTTGCTCTGATCTTTAAACTGTTATTCCACAGTCAATAGCACACATTAATACCAAATAAATACATACTTAAAGTTAAAATGATCTTGGGAAAAGGGGGAGAATGTGCAGTGCTCCCTTACTGCACATTATTTTCATAGTTCTGCAGTCATAAAATTCCCAGGGTGAAATATATCAGAGTTAGAAAAAGCCGCCAGCATTTTGTAATTATAAACAAAACCACAGCAGAGGCATTCCACCACAACTAACTTATGGCTTTAGTTGAGTGTTGTCTTCGACTTCAGAGCGACTCGTCCAATGTGTGTTAATAGTGAGGGCTGAGCAGCAAAAGTAGCACATCCCAGTGAGTGTTCATCAGCTGGTCTCACTGACAATCTTTTATTACTACATTAGAACCTAGAGTTGCACAATCAGCATAACATAAAACATGCTGATCATTGTGGCACTGCTGATGCCTCATTTAACCCACTTTTGCCTCATTCATGCTTTCATAGTTTCATCAGAGAACCCCAGATAATGTCAAAGACCTAGCTGAAAACATTTTGTGAAAGTGGCCATTTATACTCATTCACACCAACCGAACTATTTTTTTAATTTATTTTTTTACATTTTTGTATGAAATGCATTCCTACCAGAAAACGTCCCTATCATATCCAGGTGTTTGTATGCTCACCAATGTTTTATAACATTTGAGTCATGATGCTGTTTGAGTCATGATGACTAAATGTTTATTGGACAGATTGCGCAAATTTGGGAAAATGCCGGCTAAAATTTTCTAAAGTTGGCCTTGGCTGACCTAATTGAAAAGACTATATTCTAGTGAATGAACCAAGTAAGGCAGTTAGACATGGACTAATGTACATAAGAAGATTCGAAGAAGATTTCCATCTGCAACAAGGACAACTTGTTTCACGTCATTTAAATCGGAGCGATTATAAACACAAATAATTTCGGACATCTGTTTTTTGAACATAGACGTCATAAACTTGAACAAAAGCATGAAGAAACATTTGAGATATACTTACAGGTTCAATGACTGCAGGTTCACCCTTCTCTCCTTTTTGTCCTAAGTAACTGTGTCCCCCACTCACCTGAAGATGTAGAACAAATAATATGAATCCTTGAAGCCATAATAACACAATCATATTTACAGCAAAAAAGTGTGTTTAATGGAGTTTAATAAGCAACACAGATTTTTTTCTCCCTATTTGAAAAATCAATTTAAGTTCCTTAATTCTGGAGAAACTTGATATGTCTCTTTATTAGGCATCTGTATATCCTGTATTTGCAAAAAAAAGTGTTTAAAAAAGAAGGGCTCCAACTGTGCACTCATATAAGAGTTGCTGCCTGACACTAACATACAAAGACTTCAGAAGAAAATAATCCATGAAGAGACCACAGTTCTGAACCCAAACACAGTCAGAGTGCATGCAGGACAAAGAAAGCAATTTAAATTTGTCCCAAGCTGAAGGATCCCAGCTCAAAGCTCTGATAAAGACCACGACACTTCCTGATTCTGCTAATTTGGATCGTCAGTGAATGAAAGAATAAACGCAAGCTCAGCAGCTTTTCACAGAATGCAAAAAGCTGCTTTGGTGGAGACAAAGAAAAACCTAACAACTGCCAAGAACTGTGTCATTAGATAAAGCACACAGATTATCACTAGAGTATCCAGGGAAAGGCATGAGTCTGATAAACAACACAGGCCTCTTGATGGAAAGGTTACAAAGAGCATGCTAATTGCTGACAGGTGATTATCTGGAAAAGACAAGAGCTGTATTTGTAGAAGCTTAAATATATTTGAACATCTGACTTGTAAGTGTGAAATGTTGAGCTTAAATCACTGAAAATGACAAATAACAAAAGCTTCACCTTGACCACCCTAACAAGGTAGTAGAACATTGGTGACCAAGACTGACCAATTTCTAGTCTAAACATGTGATCTTTCTCCAGTCAGTTAATGCACCATACTAAGCTCTACCAGACTATAAGAACATCACTTTTAGGTGTGGATGATTTTCTTAAGACTTGAAGCTTTCAGTCTTAGCTAGGATTTTAAGAATGAATTCAAAGAAAACATAGAGATGAAATATGAACCTGAATTTGTATGAGTATGAGTCACTCAGGCTGTAAAAGTGAGATGAAGTCAGACTTTTAGAAGCAGGTATGTGAACTCCATTTTAGTTATTTCTTTCAAAATTGTACATTACTAGTGAACCTTTCCGACAAACAGATATGGAGAAAAGGTCTCACGCTCAGAAACCAAACCCATGATAGTCGCGTTTAGCCTCTGTATACTCCAGCGGCACAACATGCACAGACTCGAAAGCATTATTTTTGTCAGATTTGTGCAGGTGCTGTTGATCAACATTTTAATCAAACCGATAAAAAAAACAACCAAACACATAACTACTCATGTGTGTCGCCAATTCTGCTCTAACAGATGGTTTAATTTCACAAATTAATGTACACACAACCTTGTTGTGTACAATATAATTTCTTTTTTGGGGGGTTTTCTGACTTCATGGAAAACCAAATCAATAGCTTTGTTTACATGTAAAAAATGTTCGGACTGAAGCCTATTTAGATTAAACAATCTGAATGCATCAGTCATACAGGCACAAAATGAATTAATTCGATCAAACATGCACTGGAATAGAAGCACTGACTTGCCAAGTGTTGTAAAAGTTACCTAAAAAACACAGATGTTGTGTCACTGTCTGTGCTGAACATAAAAACAAACAAGTGTGTTTTTATTTTGTTCTGTGTCTTCTGAGCGCCAAGAATGGACCGGCGCCACGTTCTAATAACAGTTGAGATGTTACTGCACTCCCTAATTAAGCTGAAGGCGAAGCAGTTTTCTGCTGACCTTCCTACATTATGGCGAGAAATCAACAGACAAGTTTTGCTACCCAAATATGGAACACAGATGCACAGTCAGGTCAGGTTGCCACAATAGGAATGTTGCAATCAGAACAAGTGCTTCTATCCACGCTGCACAAATTATCAAGCGGTATACACCAATTCTCATTCAGGCTACCAATTTATTTGCATAGAGCTTAATCTAATTAGAATATTCTGATTTACATGACTCATTTGCCTATAGATAGATATTACAAGGTCACATCTTTACAAAAGCAGGAGATAAGAAACCAGACGCAATTCTGATCAGCACATTTGTACAAACAAACACTTCTGGCTTTTTCCATATTAAGTCAGGTTGTTAATCGTAAACCACTTACGCTAAAATCTGTCTCTGCTGGAACACCGGGACCAATCTCATCCTCGTACACTTCGGGGGTTGGCTTTGCATTGGTGGTACCATAATCGCCGTAATCCACATACGTGTCGTAGTCGTAGGGTTTCTCCACAAACTCTTTGGTATCATATTCCTTCATGTCATATTCCTTAAACTCTTTCACATCCGTTTCAGGTTGTGCCTTCACTGGTGGGTCCACTGGATCAGAACTTTCCACAGCAACAGTGGGGTCCACTCCGACCTCATCCACACCGGTGACATAGTCCTCCTCTATTTCGGCATCGTAAGTCTGGGATCGGAAGTAGGGAGACATGGAGGATTTGTTAGGGCAAAAAGTGACTATTTTTTTTGCAGGTTTACTGATTTCTACATTATGGAAACACCAGTAATGAACTAGTCAAACAGCTTCATTATTTCAGACAAAAGTTGCTTTCTGAAGTCACTTTGGGTTTATTTCTGTAGATTACTTGTAGATTCTCTCTTGATATCACATAGGTCCCAACCTGAGGCAAGTCATAGAAAACTAAAGTAGTAGAGTCACCTGGCTTTGTCTGGAAGTCTCTGTCGGAGGATCAGGCTGACTCCCCTCCACCACTGTGTAGTCGTACTCATTAGTGGAATATTCTCCACCAGCATTTGTCTAATAGAAGAAAAAATAAAGTCAAAGGTGAGGGTGATAGCTGCTCAGATGGTTACAGAATATCCCTTCCCACCAGGTAAAAAGGAGCAACTTTAAGCATGTTAATGTTTACGAAGATGTTTAGAGTGGCATACAGAAGAAAAACAACGACCCAAAAATACAATAAACTATGCAATCAATAGTTAAAATGCAAAAGAAACCCAGTGAAGAATTTAAATGATCAAAAATACTAAGAGCTATACAACTAATCATGACTATAATAATCAAGACTTACCTCAGCCTTTGCTCCTGATGTAGGCAGAGCGTCAGTGGTCACCTCCCCTTCACTGTAGTCATAAAATTCACCGTAGTCATAAACTGGGTACTGTAAGAACCAAGAGATGATGTGGCAGCATGTAAGCAAAAATCATAATATGCATAAAATTCTGTTTTCTAAACAGTTTGGTCCTCATATTTAAACAAGGTAAAGTAAATATATACTCTATCATCATACCAATTAAAGAACAAGGAGCCAAATTACAAATCGATATAATAACCCCCCCAAAAATATTTGTTTTCTGTATGCATGACTGTGTTTCCCAATTTTCCAAGTCATTCTAATCTTTAGTTCATGAAAAAGTGCTCAAATAAAGCCTGTAACAATTTTCTGCTGTTGCTGCTTAATGTTGTCCACAAAAACACTTGTAATTGTCATTAATTGTTCTTTAAAAGACTTGAACTGTATATCATATTTATTGAAGTACTAATACATGGAGTCAAAGCTATTTTTATAGCTAGAGCAATAAAAAATGAAGATGTAATAAAAGGCTCACTGCATAATATTAATTACTAAATCAAAAGATTTCTATGATATTCACTGATCAAAACTGGGAGGGTGAAAGTGAAAGTAGAGTTTAAAGCATTTCACACGTTTACAGGTAAATAAGGTTAGATTTCAAGAAAAGGTCAATTCAGTTTGAGACATCTATCCATTTTCTAAACCCAATTATGCTTATAACACAAGAAGCTAAAGGTAATTCAGTGAAAAATAATAAATCCATGACATTCCTGCTGTAAAGGCTGCATTTGAGACAACAGTTAGTCATGACTGAAGGGGAAAAATGCAATTAAATACGACAACTTTCAACATACTTTTGTGATTTTTGTTTTTGTTAACCTGTGATTTTGTTTCTGAAAATAAAATGACTAGAGTTCAGTCTGCAGTCTTCAGCATGGTATGTCCAGTGTATTTCCTTAGCTACACTGACTTAAGTGCCTCTACCTCAAAAATACATTTAAACACATATCTGAGTTGTTTTTTCAACAAACACCCTCTAGTCCGACTAGCTCTGCCAGAAGCACAGAGGACCACATGGACCACATGTAAAACATCTTCCTCGGTCCTTTGTGAAGAAAGGTTTATTGTCTTAACATTATCCAAACAGAGGCAAGGTAGATTATAATAACAGAGCAGCCCCTGATATGCAATACCCAATCAGCAAAGGGATAAATATTAGTCTCTAGGCAGCTGCTAAGCTCATAAAAATAATACAAGTTCCAATGTTGGCCTCAGTTATGTGGTCTGGAGGGGGAAAGGTCACATAAAAGAAGTCCTGGGCTCAGCATCCAGACAGGCTCAGAGGGAAACAAAGAGTATTTATTTATGGTGTTGAAGTACTTGGACTAAGCTGAATGGATTTACAAAAGGGCAGATTGAAAATCATAAATAGATGTGTTTTCTCATAGAAAGGTGGCTCTAACTTTCTCTTTCTCCTTTGACCCAACAGCTGATACTGCATGGTGATGATGCAAGTCAGCAGCAAGCTTCACGAGATCCAACATCTTCAAAAGAAGTTGTTTTTTTTTCTTTCTACAATTACTTTGAATTGCTTCAGGCTCTTTTGGTACAAAAACAATAGCTACATTGTGGAATTTGTTTTTTAGCTTATTGAGAGTCAGCAAGCTTAGCAAACTGAGCTGGAATGTAGGAAGAACATTCCTGTCTTAACTGTACAGAATACGCCAATAAATAAACCAGATTTACAATGTCCTTGAAGCCAAACTGCTCCCTGCTGTCTATTTGGAATTGACAACCTCCTTATGTTGGCTCAGAAAAGTAACTTGATGATGAAGCAATATTTTCCAGCGCTGGTACCCTCTATTCTGCCAATAGTTTTGAATAAAGAACAGGCTTCTCTTCTTTTTTTGTTTTGAACCAAAAGTCTACTTTTCCAGGTATTGGAAGTAGTCGGGGAAGGAAAAGCTTAAATTTCCCTGTGAGTCTGGGCAGAGCCTGCTGAACTCGTTAGTGATATAAATCTCAGGGCCACTCCAAAGAGGGCTAAGACTTCGAGGCAGGAAAAAATAACAAGTTTCCAAAATGAGTTCATCAGTTATTTAATGCAAAACTGAAGGAAAATATCAACCATAAGATAAAACTGTAAAACAGCAGAGCGTAAAGATGAAAAGAAGCTGAAGCCTTTACACAAATCTGCCTAAAAGACTCTGAGGGATGTTTTGGAGACAGTACCAAATAAAACTTTCATTTCAAACCCAGGCATGTATTTCGATATGTCATTTCTTTTCCACCAATAAAACACAGACTGGAGAAAAAGACAAATTTGACAGTTTCCCTCAAGCTTTTCTCAGGTTTTCTGTCTATAGCTGCAGGATTTTTGACATGCCACAAATTGAAGGAGACACGTACAGATGGTTGAAACGGCATCTAGTTTAAATTTGGGTTTTTTTGCAATCATTTGCAAAATCCCCCCAAAATAAAAAAAACAAACAATTAGAACAATTTTAAAACTCATGGGATGATCAGTGAGCCGAGCTTTCTGCTTATTTTGTCCTTTGTGGTCTTTTCTGTCCATGCCATGTGAGAGAATGAAACATTATCCTGCCTACAACTCCCAACTGCCACACTTCTTCCTGACATCGTCTTCCTATATGATCCTGATATGATTCAGATCGATATTTTAACAAATCAAACCACAGACGCTAACCTCTTCCTCTGGTTCCTGGGCCTGTGGGGTGTCATGGTGGCTGGGTGCTCCACAGTCAGGGCTGTAGTGTTCACAGTAGTCATAGGCGGCTCTGGGATCTGACAATATCAAAAGCTGCTGAATGTCACCCTGGTGGGGAAAAAAAAGAGGAAAGGTGAGTCAGTGGAGGCACGTAAAAAAATTCCCACATAAAAGTGTATTATTTATCCTCTGTGGCTACAAAGATAAGCAAAGAGTCTGTTGGTTAATTTACAGCCAATATCCAACACAAGGCTGTGAGATGATCTGTGGTGTCATTTATTTCATTTTCTTCTCAGAAATATGTTTTTTTTTCCAACTTGGTTTGATTTGGAAAATGTCTTCAATATGGAGCTCTGAGCTTTAATCACGTCAGCACGAGAATCAAGTTAGAGGTAAAAATGGGCGAAAAACCTGACAAGCTAAGAAACAAAACACCAAAAGATTTTATTTTTACTCCAAAAACAGTTCTAACATTGTTTTAAACCGAGTTCATACATGGATAAACTTGTTGGAACTGAATGAATATCCATGATAATAATAGGGATGCTGCAGTTACCATTCCTGTTACCATTAAAAATTGTAGAACTTCACATCCGGAAAAACAAAATAAAAAAACTGCACATCAGACTATTTTCCTTTCTCTTATTTTGATTGGCACAGTATATCCTAGAATATGCTTTCAAATATATATAAAAAACATTAGTTATATTACAACAACTTTACAAAAGGTGGATCTATCCTTTTACTTTTATGTCACTCCTGATTTGAACCTCTTGAAAGTAAATTACTAGAAAATAAAACTTTTTCAAAAATAAATCAAGGTCTGAATTTGGAGAATCCAGAGTCAAAGTGTCTCTTTGGCTTCTGAAGGTTTTTGACTCTAGATCTAAACAATTTCACTGAACCTCCGGATGTGATGGTGGAAGGTGAACCTCAGTGAATGACTTTTTCATCTTCTGATTGGTTTATGATCCAATGTTAGTCTGTATTTAGTTACATCGATCTCCCCATCAGCTATGTTCAGTTTAAGTGTTCCTGCTCCAAACAGTCATCGGACAGAATGATGCTGCCACCACCAAGTTTCACCAAAAGGGATTTTAACTTTTCTGCCACATTGTTGGTCAAATGTTCCTTTCAAGTTTTGTTCCCAGCTTAGGTGTGTAGCTGCTTGGTTGCTTTGCTGTGTTGACATCAGATTCTCTTCCTGGTTGATGGACTGAAGAATGTCCAATTAGATGTACAAAAAAAAACAAATGTTTGAAACCTGCTTTAGTTTTTCACAATTTTATCACTGACGTGTTCTTGGTTTCTATGGTGCAGATTGTCACTAATGTTTTCTAAAACATCTCTGAGGCCTTCACAGAACAATTACCCTCAAGGAGGTTTTATTAGCTTATTAGTTAACTTTTAAAGGCAGTTGGTTGCATTGGATTTCATTTTGGGATTTCTATTAGTAAAACACTTTGAAAACATGTCAATTTTCTCTCACTTCAAAACTGGATGATTGTTTTATGTTGGCGTGCCACACAAAATTCCAGTAAAGTAAAGTTTATGTTTGTAATGTGATGAAATGAACAGGTAAACAGAAAAGCAACTGTTCATTGCTGCATGGCTCCTGGTCAATCCTTGAATGTCTCATTTCATTTCAGCCCAGTTCCCTCCGACTGGTCAGCCTACAGCAGGAGTACAGCCAGCTGTTCTTTCTCTCTTTGACTTGTGCCAAATTAGCCACTGGGGAGTCGCCGCTGAAATGCGTATCACAGGCATGCAGTTTAGATAAGTACAGCTACGGGAAAAAAGTCCAGAAGATCTAATTTATAAATTCAGAAGCAGCGATTCAGCCGGTGATGATAACTGCCTCTGACGTGGATTTTTTGACTTTGCTGCTCTACCGACACAGTCGAGCATCAAAAGCTATAAAATGGTAAAGAAAAAAAAAGGGGAAAAACTCAGAAAGCATAACAGGGATTCTTTAATGCCAATAAAGTGTTGCTCCTGTTCCCTTTGGCTTCACTGCCCAAGGTCTTCACCAGCATGACGGTAATAATAAAACGAGACAATAAAAAAACAAGGCGGATGTCGAATACTAAAGACAGTATCTCTTGACTATTAATTAGATCAAGCTTTATAGATTGTGTCGAGGCTGTAGGGGAGTCTGAAAGCTTTTAAAAAGAACTATGCTACAGTTACCCTTACTCCATCATTAAGGTTGGCAAGCCCCTGCACTCAGCAGACAAATATCCAAAGTCTGTACTTATCTGAAGCCGTCTGTTTTTCATGAGCCTATGGAAAAGGAAATTAGATCTCCTCTCCCAACTGTTAGAAAGGCATATTTTCCATGATGGTATCGTGAGGATTTGCAGCAAAACCGGGACGTGCTTTGCCTTCAATCTTAAGAACGCTAATAATATCCATCTACCTTTTTCAGATCTTTTGGATTCCACCTAAGTGGTAAAAATGTGCACAATAACACTTGGGAAAGCAAAGAGAGGACACGGCCCGGGTGGCCCCTTTAGGAGGAAGCACATACATGCAGAGTGCATTAAATTACAGGAGGCAACATCTGTATAAGCTTAGATCTCTGGAACGCATTAAATACCCATCGCTCTGCACTCACATCATATGTAACCAGTAAACCTGAGTAGTGTTAGGCCAGCTTAAACCAAACACAGATTCATTAAGCTTTTGGGTTTGTGCAGGGGGAGTCGGTTCAGATCAGTCCTCTTCGGTTGAAAACAGATGTGTCATTTTATCACTTCAGTCCTTCACGTTACTTTACAATTCAGCAAGTCTCTCTGGTATGATTGTTTATGAGTCTGTATTGTTACAGTACCATACATTTTAACAGTGACAGTGAGTCACATTAAGGAGAACTTCAATGTATCTTTTTTTCTACAAGGAAAATCAACAAGAATGTTTCCCCAAAGGTGCCATTGTATTTAGGTCCATAAACATTCCTAGTGCCTGCTGAAGAAAATCGTCCCCACAGCATAATGCTGCCACCACCGTGATTCATGTTACGATGGAGTGTCAAACATTGTGTTTTTAGTGTAAACTCTTTTCCTTTGATTTGTCCTCTGGAGGATTTTTGGAAAACTGTAAATTGGGAATCTTTAGAACGGTTGCCATGCATCCACGAAACTGATGGACTGTGTGACTGATAGTTGTCCTGTCAACAGATTGTTCTACCTGGGTCATGAATCTCTGCAGCTCCTGTTGAGTAACTACGGGGCTCCTGGCTGCTTTTCTGATTAATGCTCTGTTTCTTGGTCTGTCGGTTTAGGTGGACGGACATGTCTTAGTAGATTTACCGCTGTGTCCTTCCCTTTCTACTTTGGGATGATGGATTGAGCCACTGAGAAATTCAAATATTGGGATATAATTTTATAACCATAACCACGACCATGGTTGTCTTTCTTGAGCTTCATGATGCTGATTTTTTTTACTAATGTTTTCTAAGAAACTTCTCATACATTTAAAGCACAGCTGTAATTAGACTGAAGGTTAATTTCACACCAATGCATGCCTTATTTCTGAAGGCAGTTTGTTGAACTGGAGACAAACATTTGTGAAAGAGGTGTACTTTAAAAATGTTCTTATGTAAAAGAATCAACAGCTGGAAAACAAAATGTGTTAAAGTAATAACAGAGTAGTCGTAACACAGCAGCCTACAGTTTATTTATTTATTTTTTCATAAAATTGATAAGTCAAAGACAAGAAAAGACAGGAGTGATAAAACAGAGACACAATGGAGCTGAGTTGGCATGAGTTCTGCCTGCTTCACCCTTTTCTAAAAGCTGTCCTCTCTGTACATCTGGGTAGAAGCATCTTATTCTTAGAGCTTTCCTCTTTTAAACAAAGGTTTCTGTGTTAAGCACACATGCAGTCATTACAAGAACAACATATGTTGATTAAAATTGACAGAGAGACCACACGCACAAGACGACTCCCTGAGCCTCGCAATGATTCAGTCAATCCCACACTCCCTGGTGGATCCCTCATCCCTTGCCTCCCTCTGCTTTCCCTTTCATCCTTCTGACTTCCTTGTGCATATCTCAGTTCATTTTGTTGACGTTCACGTCTGGGTCAGGCTGCACATCTTTTTGGCATCTGCTCACGTTCCTCCGCGGAATCCCAGGAATGATTTGCGGCAACGTGCTCAATCTGCTCGACGCTATTCCATGCGTAGCGGGATAAATTATCCTGTCACGGATGCACATCAATAAACACATTAACGTGTTTTTCCGTAACTACAACATGTCTCGACATTGTCAACTCTCGGCTGAGGCACAGATGAATAAGGTGGATCTATTTACACTTCACTCAAAGAGAAAGTAACTGTTTCATGCGCGACAGAGAATAAACAGTGGAGAATAAACAGCCTCCTGTTTGTTCCTGAAGCTCATTTCACATTTGATTATAATCTCAAAAGTTTATGGAAGCACATAGACAAAGCTTTGTTATTGCTGGGCTGTGGTATTTTGGACGCCTGTTGTGAGGAGTATCCTTCCTGACTCACAAAGAGGACCTAGAAGATATTAATCACAACGGGTGGAAAAACAAAAAGCAAAGGGTCTTTATTTTTTTATATATTTTTTTACAAGTGCGCAGCTGACAATAAAATTTGTCTCTGGAAATGGTTCGTTACTAGAGAGTCAAAAATTTGTTTTTGATTGCCAGCAGGAGGTGAGCGAAGTTTGTGCTACAAGAAGCAATTCATGAGCCTCAATGGTCAAGTTAACCAAAACTGAAAAATGAAGATCTGACTTTGATTGGATACAGACAGCTCCTGCTGGCACCAGATCAGAAAACGGGTGGAGGTGCAAAACCTTTTTTTTTATTTTAATCATGTCTTTACTGGACTGATTTAGAGGCATAAACAAATACGTGGTTTCTTCCTTGACTCTAGGAAATTAAGAACATATTGGACTTAAAAGCTTAATCAGCAGAGATGAGTTTTACTGAGATGGGAAGAAATTAAACGCCTTTCTTTGTTTTGTAGAGTGTTTTTCTTTCTGTATTTATGTTTGTACAGTGCAGAGGTGTGTGTGCTGGTCTGCTGCCAGGACAGCCTGATAAATAGAGTAATAACAGGAATGTCCTTTTAGACTTCTAAAGTACTTTTTCCCTCTTATTGACTCAAATTTTCTCTTTTCAATAAAGCTGACTTAAATAAACCACTGGTGGTGTTAAATTTAGGGCATAGATGCCCCTAGAAAGCTGAAATTGGACGATTTCACACTTTCCAGTATTGATCAGTGCTTAAAAAAAACTAAAGTCCAATCTTTATTTGCAATTCTGAAAGCAGACTACATAAGCACACCGGATCCCTTTAGCAACACTCTTCAGAGGGGAAGTTGTTATTGAGAAGGAAGACTCATTTAACTATTATCAGTACCATTGAAATGTGAAATAACTAGCTTAGGGGAAGCGCAAAAGGTGTTTACTACTGCCAGAATAGGAAATTAAGGTCATTTAAAGGTGGAAAGTAAAACAACCAGTGCTACGTAAAAGCTAGTTACAGTGTTACTGGTTACAGTATCACTGTAACCAGTTCAGTGGGGAAATCCCCATATAGACTAAAATGCAATTAAGTTCTTTTCATCAAAAAATAAATACAACATCCTAATCAGCTCTTCAAAATATATGAAACCTTTAAAAAAAAAAAAACTAGGAAAAACCTGGCAAACTACTAGAAAAAGTTAAGAAATGTTAACTCCACTCCGGCTGAGTCACAATAAAATTCCCTGCTGCTCAAAATGCATGAGCTTTTAGGTTAAAATGCCATTATGAATGCAACTTGGTAATAATTTAGTCATAAAAAGAGTATTAGTCTTATTTGGATAATGCTGACTAAGCAAACATGTTAGCATTAGCATGATGCTATTGATAGAAAACATTTATCGTGCCAAACATGGGTGTTATTAGATAGCAGTTAGCAAACAAGTTATCTGCAATGCTAAAAAGTAGAAGCTATCAAAAAATGCAATATTAACCTAAACTGATAATATTGGCTCTTTAGTTATTAGAAACTGAATGGAAAACATTGATTATAGTGAAGTTAAGTATTCTAGCACCAGCTAAAATGCTACAAATGGTGTTTTAGTTAACAAAAACAAATATGTTTGTGCAGCTACTACCTTAAGTTAAAAAGTTAAAATGCTCTGCTCTCTATTGACTACTATGGTGAGCACTAAGAATAGAAATACACTGTATATGCATTTAATTTACACACTATAAATCAAAAACACTAAACAAAAAAAGACATGACATGTTATGAGAAAAATCATTCTTCACCCGTCCCTCTCATCTTGAAAGAACAAAGGAACAGATGGAATATTTAAAACAGAACAGGGAAAATAATTAACCAGGAGGAAGTGGACACAGAAACGGTACAACAGTGTAATATTCCCCAGATTTCTTCCAGTGTTCTGGCAAATTCAGTCTTTGCTGTCAACATAAGAATAACATTTCTTTTCAAGCACTGTGGGTGTAGAATATCTGGAAACCTTTGAATGTTCAAACTTGCTCCCTCCCAGTAGCACACAAGATTGTTGAAGCGCTTGAACCACCTGCTTGCTGGTCAGGTTTATTTTTCTTTGCTTTCTCAGCGCCTTAACGTCAGAAAAGGGTTTTGGGAATCACCTTGGTTCTAATGCGTCTCAACTGTTACTTATTATAGTCAATATTTATTTCAGTAAGGTTTAAAGTAAAAAAAGAAGAATAACATTTATGTCAGAAAGCAAACAAGGAAACTAAATTGCTAGTGAGTTTTCAGACAATGACTTGTTTTCAATCCTGCATTTGTACTCATCCCCCTTGACCTTTCGAATGGTTTTAATGAAAATAGTTTGCATGTGTGTAAGCTAATCTTGTTATGAATAAAAAGGTTCTGCAAAGGCATCAGGGGGTTGTTAGAGAACAGGAGGGAACAAACACCATGATGCGTCCAATGAGCACACCAGGCCGGTCAGGAATAAGGTTAAGGAGAACCTGAAAGCAGGCTTAGGTTCTAAAACAATACCAAGCTCTATACATCTAAATCCATCATTTGAAAATAGAAACACTATGGCACAGCTTAAAATGTACCAAAGGTTGACATCTAAGGACTGCAGATGAGGCTTCTGATGGCTTTATTCCAACAATAACCTGGGTCTTGGAGTGCAACCAAACCAAACTTTTTGTTGTACCTGAGAATCCTAAGGTTAGTGGAAACCGAACGGTGAATAACATGCTGAACAAACAATCCTTGCTTATAAAATGGTAGTGTTTTGATGGGACAGGAAAGATGGCCAGAGACTGATGTGGCTAAATACAGGCAAAATCAAAAAGAAAACTGAAAGACTTGAGACTTTGGTTGCCTCACTTTACCTTTCAGTGGGAAACAAACAGTGAGATGTATGTTTCTAAGATTGTAAAGTGACCATTTTCTGGATTATTCAAATATTAAGATGTATCAGAATAAAAATACATGTAAACACTCAGCTTGTGTATTTAGAGGTTTTTAAGGGACTGGACATGAATGCGTTACACACTTTTCTGGTTTTACATGTAATATCAACAACAAAAAAAACAACTTATAATCTTCTCACTAATTTGTGTTGGCATCTCGCACGCAGTTTCCAAAAATACATAAAAATATCAAATGATGAATGGAGGCATTCTCAACTAAATATAAATATTTCAATTAACTGTATCTGAAACAAAGGCGCGGGACCGAGGCATATGAGAAACAGTCGTTATGTTTGTCTTCCTGCCAACTCAACTAAAAACTGTAAACAATGATTCATTTAAGGTTTGGAGCCCGTCAGGCTCTTGCTGTTCTGCTGCCAGGGTCTGTCCTGCTCCAGGGACAACATTTTTGGACCGATTCACTCTGCAGTAACAACAGGCACATGAACAAAATATCTTCACCTCCCTTTCCTCCTTCTCTTCACTGAGACATAAAGACTGAGATTCACTCCAAGCAAATCAAAACAAACAACAAAAAACACACGGCTTTGATTAAAATGAGAACTATATATTATTTAACTTCAAAATATTCCTTAAAAGTTGGAGAAAAAACTGGGGTAGTGAGTGTAGGGGAGGTGGAGCTGTAGCACTTAGGGATAGGGTCAGTGAGTATATCTCTTAAACATCTGTGCTCTTCAGGCCAGGAGGACTAAGCACACTCTGCTCAAATTTTCCTCTAGCCTTCACTTTCGTCTCTCTTTCCAACTTTGACACCTGCTTGTGTAATCTAGTGCAGCAGGGCAGAGATGTGCTCAATGCCTAAAGGGGTTTAATAGAGAAATCACCTGTGAGGCTCAGTAATTACAACCCAACAACAAAATAATAGCAAGTATCTTTGTTCGCAGGATTATTCCACTACGAACAATTCTTCTAGGAAAACAGCTTGAAAAAAGTTTTAAGAATTCTTAATATGCATTGGTATATAGACTGTTTCAGATAAAAATATAAAAGCTATTTCAATCACAAAGGAGCCGAAGTAAGAGAAAATCAGCACATGTTTAATAACGTGAAAAGCAATTTAAGGTCAGCAGCAGAGATGCAGAAATGATTTTACTGGTTGATACTTATGTATGATGTCCTTAATATTTTATACCTTTACTTAACTTAAAACAGGGAATTTTACAACTGTGTAAGATTTTAACTCTTAAATGTATAGATGAGAAGAGATGCAGACACAGTGGGTGTAAAAAGTATAAATTGAATCCCTGGATATACAACAACTATCCAACTACAAATGAAAGATAAGGAATATATGTGGATTATCCATAATCATTTTGTAATCAGAAATCCCAAAATATCCTACTTAATATGAAAATAACTAGCTTAGAATTTGTCAGGATTTGTGGGTTTCTTTGATCTTAA
Organism: Micropoecilia bifurca; assembly: GCA_903067075.1. NCBI lineage: Eukaryota > Metazoa > Chordata > Actinopteri > Cyprinodontiformes > Poeciliidae > Micropoecilia > Micropoecilia bifurca. The sequence goes on from CAEGAF010112828.1 coordinate 18,171, forward strand.
ACACTAATTAACACTATTTTGCAACATGTGAAAAACCCAAACTCTTGGAACAAAACATGGTAATTTCCTTTTAAAGGTTCTAAAAGGAGCAAAACAAATTACTCTATAATTTACACTATTTAGTGTAATAGGTCTTTAAACAATGAGTTTTCCAAGAGCAAAGCAGCTCCATCCTGAATTAACAGTAGAAGCACCAAGGGCTGCGATTATTTTCTCATCTTCTAATTAACTGAATCACCCACCCTTGTTTCCTATAAGTAATTTACCTTATTATAGTAAATCTAAACAATATGTTCAAAACAAAGTTTTAAATCAAATTCAACTTTGTGATCTCATGTTGTTCGCACTGAAAAGTGGCATCAGCATTTTCAGCTGTCTTCCTCTCTGACCCAGAAGCTAACATCTTGCATGCTGCTCCACTTTGCATGCATACCATGAGCAGTGACATCAAAGAGGATCTGTTTCCTATGGTAGCATTTAGCTCACATTTTCCACTCAGCAAGATGCTACCTGTGTAGTCCACACATATGCAAACTCCAGATTTCCATTCTAACCATTGTGCTCTAAATATTTAAATAATATTATGAAATATTCAGAAAGTGGACTTATGTCTTCTGTGCTAGTCAAGTTTTTAAAACAACTCAGACTGTGCTGAGGGTTAGAATAACATAATGAATAAACACACTGTGCAAGAGGCCTTTTATGAAACATGCAACCAAATCCAACATTTTGTTCTGGCCAATAAAATTCACCACTGAGTGGGATTAAAACCCTAAAAAAAAAAAAAAAAAAAAAAATCTAAAATCTATAGCCTTTAAATGTGTCACTGAAATGTTTAGACTCTGAGCAAAAAAATCTAATTTCTTCTTGTCTCAATTGGTAACTGTGAATAAAAGGCTTATTCTTTCAACTGTACCTAAAGTTAACAAGTATCTAGTAAATGCTGGCATAAAAGTCAACCACACATTTAATTTTAGCTAATCGTCTGAAGTCCCAAAGTGATCTTAAATCTTAAATTTTAAACCTTTTCAAGTGTTATAGAACCACTCTACGTTAGCTGAGTTATATCCCTAAATTACTTCTACATGCATCCTTTCTGGTTATAACCAAAAAACAACAATTATAAATACAATTGTGGGGGAAAAAATACATTGCTAACAGATTGTCTTTGCAACCCCATTGTCACAAATATGTGCACTGTTTTCTTCAAGAGCCAGAAGCGCTCCACACATGCAGGCTATTAAGAAGTTGAATCTTCTTAGTTTAATTTTGATCATTTGTCATCAGTCTAGATTATCTAAACATCCTTTATCTATCCGTGAAGCGTCACCCAGTGCTTATCTCCAGCCGTCACTGGGATACGCCCAGGACAAGTCTAATTTAATACCTTTTGCAGTTAAATAAAAACAAAACCTTTAAGTCTTCACATAAAAAGGCATCACTCAGTTCACTTTTGCAGTTAAATAAAAACAAAACCTTTAAGTCTTCACATAAAAAGGCATCACTCAGTTATGCCCCCAGATGCATTTTCCATTGTTCAAATACATGCAGATAGATACACCAAAAGTCTAAAATTCAAATTTACCTCGAAGACTTCGTCATCCAAGATTCTGGTACCAAAGACCGTGATGCCTTCAGTGTCGATCACGGCTTGGTCACTTCTTTTAAGCGGTTTGGTCAGCTTCTTCTTACAGTCCACAAAGATGGTAATGCTCTTCTTCTCAACGCTGATAGCGACTCTGTGCCATCTGTGCAGCAAAATTAAAGGTCAGAAATTCTGAACTAAGAGAACAGTACTTGCATAACACTTTGTCTAGTTCAGAGGACTTCAAATCTACATTCAGTCACATTCACACACACACACACACACACACACACACACACACACACACACACACACACACACACACACACACACACACACACACATTCACAGACTGATCAGGGAATATTCCATATTTTTTTGCTTTCCCATTTTTTTAAATACAAGAGCCAGCTGGTAGATGGAAAACAGCCGTCTCAGTGTGTGAAACAAAATCTGCCTGGTAGTTTGTCCAAAGGTCCAGATCAATCATAAGGTTATCAATAAAAGGTTGTGTACAGACATAAAGATAACTTTTTTTACTGCTCTACAGAGTAGGGACAAGCCTTTGGTTTGCCAAGTGTTAAGTGGTTATGCCCAGCTTGTTTTATTTATCTTACTTTGGATTTTTAAAGGCAGGATTTGTTAGCTACGGTAAGCAGAACTTAAAGATCTGCTCAACAGCTAACCCACTTCCATAGAACCTCTTTCCACCTGCAAAAACACCTTCAAAGACAAATTCATGTTTGCATCTAGTCCAGATAAGCAAGTTCTGAAATCATTTCAACAAAGTGTAAAGGCACTTTAGTACAGTTTGTTGTTGTACAGCAGCTTCTCAAACAGGAACTGACAAATGTTAACACATCAGACAGTGGTTAGCCAACCACTGTCAGAACAGCAGTGAGCAGAATGAGGTGAATTTTGTACAACCAGCTGTCATTTTTCTGTATTACTCTTGCTCTGCAACTGATGGAGACAGAGTCTAACGCCAAAATAAGCTGGCAAGGGTTTTTCTTATTCTGTACGCCAGGTAATCTGCTGCGAGCTGTGGACACAGTTCAATTAAAACAAGGATGCGAGTCATAAAGAGGAAAACGTAAATGACTCTGAAAAATGGTCTGATCTGTAAGGCAATTATAAGACAGGACGTTTGCAATTATCTGTGTCATTAAATGTCATTAAATCTGTGTCATTAAAGGTTGCAACAAAAGAAAGCTATTAAACTTGTTCTAAAACAGTCCCTTAGACATTAAGGGCTAGTCTTTTAGTAGAATTAGGCCACTAATTGTACTAAAATAATTAGTGGTCTAATTATTTTAGACTACTAACTCTAGTAGTCGTTTGTTTTTTCAAACACGACAGCAGAAAAGATTGTATAAACCCCATTCGAAATGGTGCGTCAGAAAGTATTACCTCATAAGCAACTACTTCAAAGTTCTTTATGTAAAGGACCATGTAAAACTCTACCTGTCAAACTAAAAAAATAAATAAAATAAAAAACAAGAAATGGACTTGCATTGGAACTATAACCCCTATGGTAAACGTTAATAACTAGTAATATAATATAAGACAATTACCTGTCATGACTACCATTAGACCTACCCACTTGTTGCTGATGTTACTGAAAGATCCTACACATTTACTCAGCTTTGGTGAACATGTTTAGCTCTACATTACAAAGTCACCAGGTGACTTTGAACATGAACAGATGTTTAGAACAAATCAATGTGTGGATGTGCCAAAACTTTCTCCAGCTGAACAGAAACAAAACTGAAGTTATCATATTTGGACATAATGAGGAACAATCGAGAGTCACCACACAGTTACTAGCTATTGCAGAGTAGTTTTCAAGTATTACAGCTGGGAACTACAGAACAGGCCCAAAATCTGGGTAGAGTGATGGACCCAGACTGGAGTTTTCAAAGACACTTAAAGACAAAGCTGGCCTTGTGTCACCCTAAGAACATTTCCAGGATTAAAAAACTAATGTTCCAACAAGATCATGAGAAACTCCTCCATGCATTTATCTTTGGTTCAATTAAATGTCTTCACAGTTCTGCCTAAAAACACACAGCTGAAGTTGCTTGTGTTTTCATGATAGCTAAACCCAGTTCCTATGTCTTTACTCTGCCCCCTGCAGCTCAGATCAGACCTGAAACTAGTTCTGGTCACTGAATGGCTTAGCACCAAATTACTAAACCCAGTAGTCTCCTCTCCAGAAGACCTTGGGGTCTTCTGGTTCTGGTCTGCTTTGCATCCCCAGAACCAAGCATAGAGAAGGAGCATTTAATTTTTATGCATTGCTAATCTGGAACAGACATCAAGAAATCTACAAAACAATGCGTTATTTTAAATCAAGGCTAAAAACCCATATGTTTAGAGTTGACTCTTATTAATTGATGTCATGCAAAGCACTTTCAATCACCTTGTTCTTGAAACGTAATTTGTAAATAAACTTGATTGTAATCATTTGGAGCCAAAAATTGCCAAAATACTCAAAATTGAATAATAAACTAATTTATTTAGTTAGAATAATTCGTTACCGTCAACACTTTGCCATTTTCTCTGACCAAAAGCTACAGTTTAGATGAAAGGTCATGTCTTGATACATCTGTGGTTGTTCACGTGTTAGTTAGGTGACTTTAAAATTGAATTGATTAAGATAAACAAGGCAAGTCTATGTGTGTAGCACATTTATTTTGTGAAGCCATTAAAATAAAAACTCACAAAATAAAAACAAAAAAAAAGAAGAAAGGATTACATTGCAGAGGCATAGTAAAGTTGTAATTCAGACTAAAACGTATGAAATTGTAGTTAATTTTGTTCAAAAGCATCTTTAAACAAGCCTTTAGCCTTGATTTAGATCCTCCTTGCTGATGGGTTTCATTTATTGATAGCGTTCACATTGAAGGGGTTTCAATACAAATTCCCCTAACGCTCTTTTTATTTTTATTTGTAAAAAGGTTTAAAGACAATGCAACATTCTAAGTCAGTCACTTGAAATTGCTCAGATGCAATGTCACAAAAATGTGAAAATAGGAGCATGAACATTTTTCCAAAGCATTGCATTTAGATATAGTTTGTGATATACTTTTTTTTTAACAGAACAGAATCCACACATGGAAACATTTACATGCATTTCTGGTCCCATTTATATAAATGATTAATGGCAACTTTTAATAGTGGTTTGAATTTGCTTCACAAGGGAGCTAAGCAGTTCATAAGGATCCTCACCATTGCACCATATCACTACGCCGCAGCTGTAAATTCTCAAGACAAAACAAAGGCTGTCATTATATTGTTAGCTACAATTTATCTGCCATTACAGTCTGACTTGTTCCATGTGCTATTAATGACTAAACAAACACATGATAATAATTAATCTGCAGAGTAGTAAGTCACTTTAGCAGGCCAGAGGAGCTTGAGAAAATACTTTGCACAGACTGGTTTTGTTTGAGATAAAACATGCCCTATGAATCATATTAAAAATGTTTGAGATGATCTTTAATTTGTGCGTCTCTCACAGCCTTCACCACAAACTTAAGGTCCCAACATTCAAAACCCAATTTAGCTCTGACTAAACCACAGGACAGGGGAGATTCTGGAAGCGTCAACCACCCAGGTTTTACCTCCAGCGTTGTTTTTCCTGAAAAGGCAATCACTTACTTGCCATCAGCAAGGTTGATGGAGCGAAACAAAGGGTATTCCTCTGGGGTGGGCTTGCCATGCTGGTCCTCGTACAGGAAGACGGGGGCTCGGCCCACCTCCACCCCCAGCTGCTGGAGGCCTTGTTTGTTGTATATGGATAGAAGGAAAGACTGGAGTCTGGCCTTGGGCTTGATAGTGAACAGAATGGAGAAATCTTCAGGGAAAACTCCTCCTGAAAGTGGCGAAAGAAAACAGGAATGGAGAGTGGCATGTCAGTAAGCACTTGCACATGTGTAATTAAAAAAACAACAACAAAAAAAGAGTAAACAAAGCTTTACAGGACTGCTCTGCAACATATTGATTTAATAACAAGAATGACTTAAATTTTTCCATTTAATTGAATTATTCATGCGAAACTGGTGATTCGGCACAAGATTCCTTTGTTCCAAATTTTTGATCCTGGTGCTTCGTTGAGTTTAATGTCTCATAAAAAACATTTTTTTTGTTTGTTTGTTTTTTGAAGTTGGATGCTGCATACTTGGCTTTTTGAAAACATCCAACAAATGGGATAAAACAGGAGACAGAAAGATGTTCGCAGACTTTGGCACAGCAAGTAAGAAACAGATGGAGACACTTCAGCGTTGCAGCTGCAGCCATCTGTGTTTTTAAAATGAAAAGGTTAAGAGAAAGTGGTGGATGAAACAGGAACTATGTCTTCTGCTCATCCTACAGCAACACTACTTTTACTGTGTGTAGATGGTTTTGCCATGTACCTAATTAATCTCAGTAAGAAAAATATTAAGAATATTTTTAAAAAATCTGTAAAGAAGATACCATGGCTACTGTTTTGAGAAACTTTCTGTAAAGAAAAATAAATAAATAAAAATGCCACAACAACATATTCAGACTCTATTTTTACTCATTATCCTTTGTAAACTTGTCACATAAAGTATGAAAAAATGTGCTTGGGCTATTCTTCCTCTTGTTGTGAAATGTTTCTGGACAATAAATCTTCTATTGGAAAGCGTGTTTATACCCCTTTAAATGGTGACACATTTGTAAGAAGAATTGTGGCTCTAGCAGCAGAGTGTGTATGAAAAAACTCAAAAACAAAGAGGCAGTGTGATGGTAGGCAAGACATCTGCCTTAATGGGGAAAAAAACAAGATTTGTTGTCATTTGACACTGAGTTTAGATAGATATTGAGATATACAAGGAAATTGCATGTTGAAAAAAAGAGAACAGATGATCCAATTTAAATCTGTTGCAGTAATTGGTCACAAGTAATCAAATTAAGTTTATCTATGTTAATTTGTTACATTTAGTACGTTGGCAAATTAAACAAATGTAAATAAAGTAAGTTTGACAAACTTTACTCATTTACTTGTGACAATTGAGAATTTTTAATCCATGTCTAGAATCTAAGGGCCCCGTCTTTACCTCCATAAGATAAAGCTCTTCACACAAATGTACATCCTTTTTTTAGCTAAGTATCTACATTTCCTACTCTCAAAAGCAAAGTTTTCTTACTTTCTCTATTTTGAATGAGACCTAAAGTTTAGATCATCTTAATATTTCCTTAATTACTTTAATTTTGGTAAACATAATTGTTATTTTAAACCAGGTCATTAATGAATTAGAGCATTGACACTTCCTGTCATAGTGTCTGCCAAGAGCTTAAGTAGGCGAATGCTACATTTCATCATTTCCAACTCAGTTCTTAAATATGATTTGTCTTAATATCTCAGGATGACGTTTGAGTATTAATATTTTCTGTTCCCAATGCTGTGTGTAATCCCAGTGTCTCCAGTACTTCTGGTGCTGATCAGAGCTCAGGAATTCAAATCTTTTTTAAAAAGCTGCCTGCTGTTTAAAACAATTTAAAAAAAGCAAAATAATGTTAACAAATAAACATAATTAGTGCAGGTAAAATTTCTCCCTGCTGTGAATGTAAAATAAATTGGCGTGGCAGTTCAGGACTCCTTTTACTACTAGTACCAGTTACTAGAAAGAAACAGGCTGTAAACACATCTGTATAATTCTATTTACATACATCATGATTCATAATATCCATGCATAAAAACATGGTTTCATTTCAGGGTCTCAATTCAGGAAAATCCATTAACGACAAAGAAAATTGGCAGAAAAGTAGGTTTACATCAGTTAGTGGATTTAACGTTTAATTCTTCTTATCCAGAAAAGCAAATACTTGTTGCTATGAGTGAGCTTCATTTCATTAAAGTAAATGTAGATTTATTTCTTAAAATCAAACAGGAAATAAGTCGTAAATCATAAAAGATGATGCCGATGTATCATAATCCCACCAGAAGTTATGATGTCAGTCACATACTAAATACTTGAGTTTGCTGGCGATCAAATTTTAATGAAGAAGACTTTCTTTGGATATGACCAGATCAAAGTAAGATCAGCTGAGTGTTTATTTATAGTGAAGTATTCTGCATCGTTTTAATTACAAAGGCAACCATTTGCTACATTCCATTAATGCCCTGTTTTTACAACAATTAATACCAGAAACTTTGTATTATTTTTCATGGTTATCAATTGTCTGGGTTTGTCTCTTTTCGGAATTGTTTTCTGGACAGATCTGTTGCTGCCATTAACCTTTTGTTCTTTGTTTGCTGTATCTTTTCCATATTCCTGCCTCAGTGCTTATGTGCTTGGCAGAGGTTTCTTCATTCATGGGATTATTGTTACAGCTACTGCTGCTAGTAGTTTGGATATTCTAATTTTCGATTCAGAAGTAATCAGTCATATGCTTCTCTCCAAAAAATAATTTTTGGAGAGTTCTTCATTTGTTAAGTACACCTGGCTTGATAATTCTGTTTCTCTGCATCAATTGGTGCAATTACATTTTGATACTGTCTTGGTTTTGCCTTTCATGCAAAGCTTCTTTTACACAAGGTCATTGACTGAACCGTTAGCTATTAACTATGTATACGCCCTTTGATTTACTTCTCAAAGAAAGTACTTTAAACAGTACTTTCATCTATTTCCTGTCCTCTCAACCCCAGCCAGTCACAGAAGATGGTCATTTATACTGCTAGTCGTTTTAAAGAGGCAAAAAAGTATCTATACCAACCTGGGAAGAGCTGTTTGGTTGGAGCACTGATCTGAGCGTTTTTTGTCACTCTATATGCTACGTCGGGCTTAGATCCTCTCCGGACTGTGCAGAAACCTGGTGTTTTCCGGACTCCTTCTGGAGAACTCTGGAAGTCTAGCGCTTTTAGTACATCGACAGGTTCAGCTGAGGAGACAAAATTAATGATTTGATTAAATATTAGTCTTTTTTTTTTACAACATTAAATAAAGTGTAATAGAATATTTTTTTTAACATGACCCTTGAAATAACATAAAATTTAAGCACAACACAGGCTTAAAATAAAGAGTTGCCCTTAAATTTTAACATTATTCAAGAAATAATTTCAGAAATCAAATAAAACATTTTCAAGCATCACATTTTTTGAGACCTCTACCTCTTTAACAAAGTTAGCTGTTGTTTCACTTTTTACTTCCTGCCTCAAAATGATACACTGGGTGCTAAATAGTTAACCTTTTAATAGTACAGTTGTTTTTGTAAATCTACAAACTTTAATGCTGCATAAAGAGCTACTATTAGGGCTACTATATGATATGACTTCACAATTACATTTTAAAAGTTTAACTAACAATGAGCAAAAATGCAAGGTGAGTGTTTGTACAACTGAATAAAGACGTAATATGAACATGATTTACTCCAATACACAGAGCAGCTTGACTTGGATAAAAGTCAGTTAAAACTTGCAACAACAAAATACCAGTAAAATTATATGCGATGACGAAAAGATGGAATATAACATATAACTTTTACTATGAGCTGCTAGAGCTTTGACATGGCAAGTTGAAGTTAAATCAGCATTTGCACCAATTATACCAATAACCTATTTAAGCACTACTGAACAAATCTACGAGCAGAGCCTTTTTTTATGAGCTGCGTTGGTAAGCAGTAAAATGGTGGCAACCATTCAACAGGCCTAATTGGTCCCCTGCCTGGACTCTGCTGCTATCCCCTTCAGCTGAAAGGGTTCAGCATGTAAGTGATGATGGGAGTAGCTGATGCTGATCAACAGGGCTTCAGAATAAGGAGAGCACAGAGGGGGGTGGCTTTACAGCCTTCTAAACACTCTCTTAGCTCTTTTATGACTTTTCTATCAATGGACTGGGGGACCTGGGTCAAACAGCATCGCAATAATTATCACTGGCTCTCACTTGTTTCTGTAGCTCATAAAAACTCATAGATAAAGCTTTTAATTTAAGAGGTATGAAGGTGTAGGAGGAACTTGGGACGACATTTTTATCTATCCAATTGTTGAACAAACCCTGAGGTTCGGGAATAATAGAATTTAAGACGATTTAAGATTAAGGACGCCTCACAGTAATTGTGTAGAAATGATGCTTACATGTGCTCCACAATCCCGGCAAAACTCTGCTTTTTGAAAATATCAATACGACTGCATCCTAGTTTAAAGAAAACTCCCAATTTTCCATACACAGGTTTAAATATGAGCCAGCTGCCGCCATCAGAATAAACCCAGGTTTTAAAAGGTCATGGTTTTAAAAATTTTCCATCAAACCATTCCAGCAGTTTAAAGACCTTTTAATGAGCTCCCATAGAAAGTGCCAGAATCATCAAAGTGTTCCCTGGCTGTATGGCACATTGCTTTTGCTGCATACTGCTGGTCAGGTGGCTTAAAGACAGCTGCATATATTTCTCTTGATTAGAAGACTGGCAAATTAAGCTGCTCAGGAAATATTTCTGGTAATGGAAAACAGTCATAGAAAGGATACTGAAAAAGCAAAGCCTAATGCTCTTTCTAGGGTAATGTCATTTTATGAGTATTTCTCTTAAGTAGAAGACTGCAGGTTAGTTTTTTGGCCAATCTTTTTGTCTGTCTATTGTCAAACTAACATCAGATGTTAATTTTAAAACCACAGATAATTATCAACATTTTTGCATTAGTCAAAATAAAACGTTTAACTCTACAATCCATAGGTTATATCATGTTAGAAAACCAAGTAGTAAGTCTTGTTCTATTTAAATAAAAGCAGTTAGATCACACTCTGAATGCATGTTTTCCTCAAGTTTGTCAACTATCAGAGACTTAAACCAGATCATGCCAAGTCAGATTCTTACGTCTGGTCTGAAAATGGCTGTGCAAAGAAATTACAGGAAGCATCAATATCTGATCGTCCACTAAACAGGTCTTTCCTTTTGCCACATCCCCTCTTTTCTTTCCTTTCCCTTTCACTCATAAAACTCAATATATTTTAGACATTTTCCATGAAAATGTAAAATCCCAGGGGAATTTGTTTTATGGTTCTAGTTTTGATAACAAGCAGATAATGTGTCAAATATGACGCCAAAAATTTTGCAGAAAAGTAGACGATGAGTCAAAAAATGTCTTTGCTGAAAACATCCAATAAACATTTTTCTGACCATTATTTCTGGTATCCATTTTGAAACAAAGAAGAATACATTTAAATGTCTTTTAAGTGTTTGTCAAGCTTTAATCAGATAAATGTAAAGCTTTTTAAAATTCATTTTATTTCAATTTAAGACAAGCTTAAGTTAAAAGGGTGGTACTGTGTATTTTCCAGACACATAATGCTATTTATATTATAGTTATCTTTAGTTCGTGTAAAAATTCTGTATATATTAAAATGAATGTTTACCCCTTTAAATGGGGTCTCTGTTGCTTTAAAAAGCTCTTATTCTTTCTTATACTCTGCATTCAGCACTTCATTAAAACAATGACTTTATATTATGTCTTTTACAGCAATGGACTGAGACAACATTTGTATGATAACTTTCACAGACTGGAAGTTCTACCAGTTGTTTCCTTATTGTTGCTGCCATTAGTGTAGAGGAGCAGGCTAGGAAAGGCGCAGAGGAGGCCAGAGTTTCTTAGTTCTGGTCCTCAGAATTGAGAAACACTGGATCAACATGCCTTTCATGTTTCAGGTGTTTCCCTTCTGCCACACACCTGTCTTAAATCTGTGCGTTATCAACATGCCTGTGCAGCACCTGGCGGCTGCAGAAGAGGTCATGCAATCATTTGAATCAGGTGTTCTGGAACAGAGACACATCTTAAATATGCAGAGCCTTGTAAGAGCAAGTGTTTAGGCACCACCCAATGGCTGCCACAGGAGCCTGAGAGAAGTGGCTACATGTTGCTGAGTTGTAAAGACTAGAGACTCTTCTTTTTTACTCAGCAGAGCTGTTGTAAACAGTGCTGGGTTATTTTGCTGATGCTCAAATGGCAGATGGCACGTTCTGGCTCTGGGGTACCTTTTTATTTATATATTTAGGACCATGGGCATGTCCTGGAAAAAGCCTTAGTCTCACACACAATTAATTCTGAATTATTGGATGAGACCAAATTGTTCACCCTTGTAATGAATAATTGCATTCCTTTTCTCCCACTCTCACTCCCATGCAGTCTTTTACTTTATGTATTGGGCTGCAACTGTTTTTATTCTGAAACTCGAATTTCCTCTTTTCCGGGAAGCCCATCATCAGCAGCTATAGAGACCTGATAGAGTGCATGTTTTAATGTTCTAGTACAAACAATAACAGTGGCTTCATCTATGATTAAAGCATGTCTGCCTGAGGCTTTATTTGTCAGAAAAATACACAATCAGAACCCACCAGAAGAAGATAATTTTCCTGTTGCTGTAGACAGAACTGTTTACATGTGGTTGGAAATGTGACTTTACAAACTCCACTGTATTGTATACAAAGCCTTGCAAAAAGGCATTCATACTCTCAACCTTTCAAAAGAGTGTATCAATGTTAAATAAAAGGGCGGAAAATTATTTTTTTTTTCTTCTTATGAATAAAATCTGAAGAAGTTATTCATGCTGAGCCTGCCTGTTAAGTTTCAGAGCCAAACCTTTCATTGCAATTACAGCTGCACCTATTTTGGGTTATGTCTCTACCAGCTTTAATTTGCACATCAAAAGACTGAAGCTTTTGCTAATTTTGTTTTGCAAAACACATTAACTTCGGTCAAACTGAATGAACAGAGTCTGAATTTTGAAATATCACCGCAGATTCTCGATGGATTTTGACTGGACCACTCTAATGCATACGATATATTTGGATCGAACTCAGTCCATTGTAGCTGTGATTGTAACTTTTGGGTTGTTGGCCTGCTGAAGGTGAACCTCTACTCCAGTCTCAAGTCTGTCTTCCCATTTAAACAAAAAGTACAACTATTTAGCTCTTTAATTCAGAGTTATAGTTGTTTTTTTCTTTTTTTTATTTTGTTAATCAGCAATAATACACTTAAATATGATTAGGGCATTTCAATATAATAGCATTTCAATATAATAGTAAGCTGGCCAAGAACCAGTAGTAAAACCTGGACTCTGAGTCAAATTCTTTCCACCAGCTATTTGTTTTCACTTTTACAGAAAGGAAAACAATGAAAAATCATGACAGCTGTGTCTAGACATAACTGGACTCATCTGGCTTTTAACTGGATCAAGAAGCAGGATGTGTCTTTGATAAACAAGGATCTGACTGGTCAGACTAAAATTCCTGAAGACCAACGTGACCTCTGCTGAAAGATTAGCGTCCATTTTCCCAAAAGTGGCCGAGGTTAACTGGTAAGATACCATTTTGCATGTGCAAATACGGATTTCACCGTGATATAAAGTAGAGTCATCCCTCTCACAGATTTCGTATGGTTTTACTTTTTGATTTGACCCACTTATCAATTCAAGAATTAATAATAATTAAGCACTTTTTTTTAAGCAGAGCTGATTTTCACTCTCCACGCCAAGATCGAATTTCCACCAAACATGTAGAATCAATAAATGACCTAAACGAAATATCTGACATGAAGTTAGCTAAGAAACCTCAGAAATGCTTTGATTGCAGTCAAAGGTATTTGGCAGTGTGTAAAATCTGGAAGCAAAGTGCCAGCCTCACTTTGTGGCCTTAAGCTTGGGTGCACTTGAGTTATTCAGTAATCTAAAGCACACCAACAAGTTAAACTCTGAATGTCTCGTTAAAAAAAAAAGAAAAAAAGAAACAAAGTTCGGGAGTGAAATTCTGGACCAAATTCTGTGCTGTGGTCTGGAACAGGACAGCTCATGCTTGACAAGGCGCTTAAATTAAAACATTCTGCATGGAAGAGTTGGCCAAAGTTCCTGCAAAGTGATGTGAATGACTGATTACAAGTTATCGCAAGCATTTGATGGCAGGCCTTGGTGCCAAGGGTGGCACAACCACTTATTAAGTTGAGGAGGCAATTACTTTTTTAACATGGACTCAGGCCGGTTTAAATAGCTTTCTTTCTATTAATGAATGAAATAGTTATTGGAAAAGATACCTCTGTTTATTTTTGCAGGTTATCTTTTGTCTGACATTAAAACTTGTTTGATGATTCGAAACATTTAAAAGTAACGGGAAAAAAGTTGTAGAGTATATTATAGCTTGTGCTGCAATACAATACACCTTCAAAAAACGTGTTCTGAAATATTAAAACAAGGTAAACATTCTTAAAATGACTCCAGTTAATGTAGCAAAGAAAGCCAGGAAGTGCTGATTGCTCAGTTCCTATTTGCTTCTAGACACCAGGAGCGATTCTGATAGGTGGAGCTATGAAGTCTACATGCTGAAGCCATTATGGTGCTGGCACCACTCCCTTTACCCCCTAACTAAAACATACATACTAACTGAAAAAAAATTCCTATTGCTACTTCCACTGTGAATAACCGCTTGAGATGTGATTCAAACCTCTATATGCTCAAAAGATTATATGAAGTAGTCCAGATCTGCCCTGTGAAAGCAAGGGAGGAGTACAGAGTCTATAATGGCTCAGAGAAACTGGTTCTCTCCTGTTTTTCTTAGTAACACTTATGAGAAATCTAGCAACTCAAGCGATTTATCTTTCTTTTCCATTTCGGTTGAATTCAGAATAAACTTCATCGGGAGAAGGTCAGAAAAGGTCTCCACAAACGACACAGCCAAATAACAGTTTAATAGACTGTACAATTATTCAAACAGAGGCAGAATAAAAAGACAAAGTGAAGGCATCAAATGGCAGGTTTGAAACCTCTCACAAAATGCCTCATAAAAAGGAAAATAGTCTGTGGCTCGTCTGAAAATAGTCCCAAATTCAGAGCTACTGGTTCCTGAAAAAAGACTGCTTGGACTGAAGGTCTCTTTGTGAGTTTTAGAATGCCTTTCTGCGTTACTGCATACCTCAAGGGCTCATATATTCCAGATGTGCTGAATTGGCCAAGAACCCCCCCCCCACACACACACACACACACACACACACACACACACACAGACTCTCCCAGACGCCCCCGACTCGTCAGCCCCCTCTCCTTTCACAGCCGTTGCTCCACAGAAGCCCTGAAGGAATGGGGCAATATCCCAAAACCATTATGGACCCCAAAATAAGTAGGTACGGCTTTTTCACTTTTTAGGTTCCAAGAAGGTGAAGTAAATGAGCATTTCTTTCAACATATCTAAAAAAAAAACTTTCATCCCTCCAGCCGAAAGAAAAATAAAACATTTTCTAATGATAAGGACAGAAACCCACATGAGAGAGCAGACGGTTCTCTCATGGTGAACATACTAAAGAAGTCTCTCCACAGTCTGAGTAGTAATTTGTCAGTCTATGATTTTAATGACACTGCTGCCAAGGAGCTATGATATAGTATCTGCCATGTGTACAAGTCATTCCTATGTAACATGTAGCATGTTTTGACATGACAAACCCCAGTATGTACACTGTAAAACATCAAAACACAATTTCATCCTCCACAGGAGAAAAGTCCATAAGCCCTTCATCTATTTACCTATTCCAGTTTGAAGTTTGGGGTTAGTCTGTGATTCCATTTCAAACCTGGGCGATTATAACTTCATGTCTCGGCGGCTCTGTGGTTTTCCAGCAGCATCTCAGGATGTCTCGCCTGTCTTATTTTGTGTCACTACCATCCACAGGGAGTTGGCAGTATAGGCAGCAATTAAAGCATGCTAGAAAGCCTGTAAATGTTTGCTAGCACATCATGCAATTATGGCCAGCTTAAACATCTGTCAATATGCAGACACTTGGGCGAATGTGCAAGCCTGGCACTACAGACTTTGTGCTCATAGTCGTTTTAGCTCAGGTCTCTGAGATGTGCTAATGTGTCAGGGAAATAATCAATTACTTTGAAGAACATAATGCTGATGGTTCTGAATTAGGTAGGCCCCATATTATTTTATTATAATTTGATGAAGCATATCATCAAACAGATATAACTTTAATAATGTTGGATCTCAGTGGGAAAAGTACTTGTATATTTTTAGAACAAGTAAAATTAGCACTGCTAAAAACCGTAAATGCTTAATATCTCCTCTGAAACCGCTAATAACCATTTTAACAGTTAAAAAACCAAACATACCTTATTATGCATTAGTGGAAACCATCATTGTTGCATACGCTTATATCTACAGCCTTCTTTATCTTTGCTCTTGAGGTTAGAGCCAATAAATGTTGCTACTGGATTGAGTGCTTGGCAATGCCAGCTATTAGCATGTCATGTAGCATTACGCCAACATAGCTCAGCTTCCCAAGCTGCGTTCTCTTTTGAATATGTCAGGTAAGTGCTACGAATAAATCTGCAAACAGGCAGATTTTCTGCAAATATTTTTAATCACTTTTCATAGAAAAATCTCCAAATAAGAGGAAGTAAATCTAAGAAAACCTGTGTCAATAATAACAAAACTGTTATCACAAATCTGCCTACAGAAAAATATGATGCAGTTATTTTGAAGACCGCTACATTTTTAGAAAAAAGTTAGCCCTTCCTGCTGAAATCTGCTACATCAAACAATGGTGAACGCACATTGTCTGCACATTCTCTATACAAATAACAAAACCTGTGGGGGGGAAAAAAACAACATAATTTTTTTATGATTACCAGACTGAAGCACCTCATGTATCATTTATGATGCCAAAAATAGATTAAATCAGGTGTTGGTGACCAAAAAACGACAGTTCAGATTTAAAATTCTGAATTTTCTGTCAATTATATCTTGTATTAGGCTTCTAAGAGATTAACCCAACAAAAGCTCACAAACATTAGATTTACTACAGAGGTGCACGACTAAGAAATACACAGTGATACATTTGTTACTAACTAATCGCCAAATCATCTTTATTTGCTGATAGACTGTCTCAATAAGTTATTTAGGGTTCTATTTGTATGTTTCTCTGTGTGAATTTTGTGCAAATTTGCTTAGTTTGACATTATTTCACCAAAAAGCAGTTGAATTCCCTTACTTTTGAAAACATTACAGTTTTTTGTCAAAAAAGTCCTGTGCTCAGACACACTTTTGCCATGTGGCAAGTCAGGAGTTGAAATAGTGAGCTTGGCCACAGAGAACATCGATTGATTAGCGTTACTCAGCTCTATAAATGTGTGATTTATTTGCAAAATGGACCAGGAGTGGAATGGGTCTCCTCTGCTCTGATTACTGGTGACGGTATACTGCAGGACAGGAAGCTGCTTTGACACTATAACAGTCTCTAACGACACAGAAAAGAGTTGCCAGATTTGTCACTTGTTGGCATATTTTGTTAAAAAGTCGCAGGAGGTTATATTTAAAGTGGCTAAATATAGCACCATTAGTGTGTCTCTCATCCTAACCACAACCCTGCTCACCCCCTCCAGTTACCCACCCCCCTCATCCTCACACTTGTCGTGACCTTCTGTCTCTCTTGGCTCCACCCACTTTGTCTCCTGGCTCCACCCACTTCGTGGAATTTTCCAAAAAATTGTCCCAGGCAGTTAGATATACTTTAACAAAGGTAATTGTCTAAAAACCAGCTGTACTGAGCAAAAATAGTAAAAAAATATATTTTTCAGACTTATAAAAATTTTAAAAAGTGTGGAAAAAATATTTTTTAGATATATTTGTTACATGACCTCAAAAATCTAATGTACCAAATATGATACAATATTGTAGACATGGAAATATTTATTTTCTTCCTTTCTCAAAAGCACCCAAAAAAACCAATTCCACTTTCTAACAATTGCTTATTAAATCATACTTTAAAAGGTTAATATAGCAACAAATGTTTGAACTTTCTTGCTGTATGTGGAAAAAAATGTCATTTAAGTGCATAAATATATTCTGGCAAAGGATACGCAACAATATGTCTATTACTATGATTTCACAGAGGAAAGAATTTATGTGACCCTCATATGTCTTCTTAAAAGCAAAGAAAATACTCCAGACTCTTTCTCCCCATCTTTTTTTCCATCTACGCCCCTTCTTGGACTCGGTGGGAGTCTGAATAATGTGGAAAGATGGTGATCTTTCAGCCCAGAGTATAAATTCCACTTGAAGAATTCTGTCTCGTGCCCAGGTATTATATAAACTTTAAAGATTCATCACAATACCTGCACACTTAAAGTCAGACTGTGCAGTCCTACTATCTCTATACAGGTATCTTATAATACCAAAAAGCACAGTAATTTATTATGAAAACAGCTTGTCAATTTTAATCATCTAGTGAGCTTAGATCATTTTTGGTGCATATTTTGTTATCTGTGGTCAGCTTGAGATAATACCAAATATAATGAGTAAAATTATGAGTAAAAGCATGGCTGTCTACTAAGTGATGAGGAATAAAACAAACCTTTGCTTAGAAAGAATTGCTTTCAAGTCGCTCAAACAAAATGTAAAATATGGCCCAAATTTATCACAGAAACCAAATTCATTGCTGCATTAATCACCGGTGATTTCTTATTTATGGTAAATAAAACATTAAATAGTCTTGAGCCTAGATGCATTTTAGAGTTTCTGATCATGCATGAACCGTCTGGACCTCTCAGATCTGTTGGTTCAGTTTTCCCAGAAAAAGGATTAAACAAGAAGATGCTGCATTAAGATCTGGAACCAATTCCCTGGAAATCTGAGATGTACAGAAACTACTGGCTCCTTTAAATGAATACCTTTTATTATTCCAATAATAAATTTAAGGTTTACAAAGCTATGTGGTTCTTTATTTTTATGCATAGCACTTTGAATAGTACAAATCTTGCAATAAAATAAACTTTTGTCTTGCCTTTTCTTGTCAAAAGGGCCAAATCTAGTACATCTCTTATCAAGCCACAACTTTTTTCCCCGTCTTTTAAATAGATGATGGGCTTTACAAGGTAAAATTTGATTTAAAAATTAAAGGTTACCACAAAAGCCCGGTAGTGCAGTATAACCCACACTCTCAGCTTCTACCTTGGGTCCTTCAAAAGTCACATGATGTACCCTTTTCTGTTCCAATTAAACCTTTGAGCAATTACCTATATCAGAAATATTAAACCACTGAAAAATTATGTGTTTTGTATAATGACATGGGCAAGTTATGTTATAGTCGCAGTGACAGGTAAGCTATTTTATTTCAACTGCCAAAAGGTGGGACCCAACTCCTCTGTACCACGTATGCTTCATGACCCAGCTGCTATATTCGGGCTGAGTGCCAGACCCTCTCCAGATTTCCAGACCACGCAAACTCAGCAATAAACAGCTTCTTACCTGCTCTGACACTTTGTAGAATTAGGATTAACGTGCCCACCGCGGCTAGCGTTGAGTCTAATAGACGCCTTTTCGTTTTCCACCTGATGGTCCATCTTTCCATCTCCATGGTGAGCGCCCGCAGCTGCTGCAGAAAAAGTTATATCCCCTCCAAAATCCTCAATATGCTTTGTCCCCCCCTTTCTTTCTTTCTTTTTTACTAAAGCGCCATTTGTGGAAATATATATGGAATTATCTTTGAGTCAAACTGGGCCCGTCAGATCCTCTCCCTTTAAGCCCAGATCTCTGACTGATGGTGAAGAGTTTTCATGGGAAGGAAAAAAAAGAAAAGCGCAAGATACTTTTGCTCCCTACGCGGTGCGTGAGGAGGCAGGACAAACCCCGGAACGCTAAACCCGAACCGACTGCGACATCCTGAAGGGGAGAATCACATCATCAAATCAGAAGTTGAAAAACTTAAACCGTGGCCCGCCTCCCTGAACGTGACTCAAGAGAAGTAGCAGCATCAGCCCGCCGGAATGTCGCTGCATCCCGGTTCTGTTGGCAGAGCCGAACCCAGGCAACGCAGGAGCCCGGGCAGAGTTTGAGAAGGGGACCCGCTTTAAATTAACCCTGTTACACCGCAGTTTTAAGCGTCTGACTAAATAAATCTTCCTTATTTTAATCGTAGGTAGTTCTTTAAATGTCCTGTGAGATGATATACTTACCCATGTATCCATAACAACTGGAACTTTCAATATCCAGCAAGTTATTTTTGCAATATACCGTCTACGATTGCCCCCCGGATTAATTACACTCTCAGAAAATGCATAAAGAAAAAAGAAACTATGTGTCTTACCTAACAAAAAAATAACAGTCGGCTCTGCAGTCAGGCTGTTGACTACCTGCCAGAGATATCAGTTGCAGCAGCTCTCAGTTTTCAGTTGTTACTTCCATTAAAGCCAAGGCTTCAATTGTTTTATATTCCTGGAAGAAAAAATCGTTCAGCTAAACGGCTGCACTTGTTGGGTCAGGTAAAATTTGTTTTCTTGCCCATTTACTTCCACAAGGCTTCACCAGATTTCCGATTATAAATAATCTTTGGAGCTAAACTGCTTACTCTATCATTTTTCTTTGTCGCTGCTAAAGTGTCACACCTCCATTTTACATAATCCTCTCAGAAAGGTATCTTTGGTAATGACAACAGAAAATGCATTTTCTAAAACTTGCAACAGATTTCCAGATGGTGCTGTTAAAGTACATTACATTAAAAGCACATGTGGAGGTCATTTGGCTTCACAATATGATACCTCATTTTGCACCAGCCATCACAAGATGGACAGGAATCACAAATCTCCACATGTAAAAATTGTATCGAGTTTTATATCATTGCTGTTTTTAAACAATCAAACCACTACAGTGTTAGCACATCTTTAAAAATAGAAGATTTTTCAACCTGCTCTGTGTGCTTTTAAGTGGTCCTTGGACTCCCAGGCCACCCAGAGATGTAGATGAAAACTCAACATAACATTCACCCCAGCTCTTGTCGAAGAAAAACCTGTCGAAGTTTAATAGAGAAAACTGAAGCTATTTTCACACAAGATGCAAAATTCTAAATCCAGCACAATAAATGCAAATTAAGCAAGGGGTGGAAGGTCTTACTCCACCCTGACATTTCCTGAAAAAGACAAATAGAAAGCTGAATAGGCCCAATGCAGACCAATGGCAAATATAAAAGCAAAATAAATTGTTTTCCAGGCTCTGGGAGTTTCCTGAATGAGTAAAATCTTATTTGTTTCTTCTTTTTGACAGCTGAACTTCAGGAACCTGACAACAATTACTGTTCAAAATGACTGAAAGACTGGAAGCACAGGTGGTTGAGTTCTCCAATTGTTTTTGGCATTTGGGTTTTATATTGACAGATGGTTTTAACTGATCAAGGAAGATCAGAACTTGCTGAAGGCAAACACTAAAACATAAATTAAAATTTTGAGATGAGCAGATTTCACACTTATAACAACGTTGGTAGAGATCGGGATATAGATACTTTAATGTTCCCAAGGGGAAATTTGTCTTGCACATTGTACACTGAAGAAAGCTGCTACCACACATTTTAAGAGTGGTAAAAGAAAACGCAAGAAATCTGAGGATTGTACAGCCGCCATAAAATAAGAGCACCCTGAGATACAGCCATTGTTCCAGTGGTCACTCTTTGAGAGACATGGATCATCACTGCTCAGGCTGACACGACAATTATTAGCTATCCAGTCCATAAATTTAGCATCTTTGGAAGAGTGGAGAGAAGGATGGCGTTTTGAAAGAACAAATATATTGCTCAAACTATTGAATATCATGAAGTATGTCTCACAGAAAAAAAATATGTTAAAGGCTTCTGTGAAAAGCTGTCAATCTGAAAATCATAGCAGTTCTTAATGAGTCTGGGTTTTGGCTCTTGTGTCGGATAGCCTGGCATCTTTATTTTGCCTTGCTTTATTTAGTGCTATGTCAGAACATCTTGCTCATGTCGGTGCCTGGGAGTGCAGCCCACATTTTTGGTTTAATTTCAGTTTGCATAGAATAGCAGAGAGGGAAATGGGATGAACCAAACATGAAATGTTCAGCTCTCCCTTTTAAAACAACCTGGCTCAGTCAGCAGGGCAGAATACAATGACAGATGTCCAGTTTGTTGTACAGTGTACAATTTGTAGACATGCTTGGCTTTAAAGTTGTTCTCTTTGTAGTTGGAACCATATGATTACCACTGGTGCATTCACTATAAATGTGTTCCAAGATGACATTGTATAATTATTCTATAATAAGTCCATATTCTATGCACGGGTCAGACAAGGGCAGCTTTGAAAATAAAAATGTCTTCAAAACGCAGCCCGGCTGCTTTGTTTTCCTTGAAGAAATGGCTTTTAATCAAAGCTTTGCAGTTTCAAACAGAAACTCGTTTTACTGCCATCCAAAACCATCAAGCTGGCTCTGCTATTGAAGAAATGTTGAGTTTAAATGAGGGGAATTAAGTTCCCCCAAAATTAATGTATGTTTCTGTGATTTGTAATAAACATGCCATGTTGCGATTTGCAACTATTTTTAAAGGTGAAGACAATTTGTTTAAAGTTTGCACTGGTTTTACTGCAAAGTTAATGGACGTTCAGAAGCTTGAATACAGAAATCGTCCACATTTAGCAAAGTTGTTGATCAAATATTTTTGTCCTGTCAAACAAAGTGTTTTTCAAAATGAAGACAAACTTCACCTTGAAGATAAAATGCTGTAGGAATTTAAACTGTGTTGTAGTAGTGAAAGACTCAGTATTACAAAGACAGGTTGCTTAAACGTCTTTTAGAAAGTGTTGAAATGTGAAATATCTATCTAAAATTGTTCTTTCAGATGAAACTCCTTCCTGGATTAATTGACAAATAGATAATGAAGAGTATAAATTACACTCTTTTTTGCACAGTTAAAACTTGGGGGCTCATACAGCAAATTGCACATTTACGGCGCTGTTGGTAGCGATTTGAAGAACAGCTAACAATTCTATTCTATGCTGTATTTTTTGGTATATTTAATGTAGCATATAGCTAAGGGGGAACTGCAGAAAAATTAGTAAGAATGAAAGGCACTTGAAAAATGAAACATCCAATTGTTGAGTTAAAGGAGTGCTTTGCAATAGTCATACAGCACACACTTGATATTGTGATGATAGTTGCTTTTAGATAAATTGTATAGTCCTGATTCCAGATCTAAAAAAAAGAACTGGTGCACTGTGCAAAAAAAAACAAACTTAAAACTTCACTTCAGTTTCACAAAACACACAAAAACCACTGAGTTTGGGTGAGCAGAAGTACTGACTCAAGACTTTGGATGATTTAGAGAGATTGTGCAAAGCGTAACATCAAAGATACCTGAGATTGTGTCATTAAAAAGAGTCAGATTATTTTGTTTTAACAGCCTGTCAAGAATCTGTTTTAGGTGTGATCATTAAATTCACCTTCAGCTATTGAAATAGTTGATTAGATTGGAGAATAAGTCGATTTTTCTCAAATGTGCTTTTCAAATACAGTAACATTTGCATACCCACTTCAAGACTTGAACTTGCTAAACATTGATTTGTTCATTTATTTAAAAAAAATCTTCATTGTAAAAATGTACTTGCACTAACTATATGGCAACATGTTATTCACTGTGGTTCGTGAGCTGAAATACTCTCACATAGACACATTTTTCTCACAAGAGGTCATTTTAAATTCGTTCCACACAGAAATGAAAAAAATCCCAGTCAGCATGCAATCTTTTTTTTTTTTTTTACACACGGTACCTGTGAACTGTCCTTTGGGAGTCTTGAATTATCAAAGCAGAATGTGATATTGCATCAAGGGTTTAATGATATGGGATTCTTTTAAGGGCGACATGGGCAAACACCCATGGCAGCAACTTGGCACGAGCGCCAAGATCCTCTCTCAACCCCCTTCACAACCGAAGCATCTGAATGTCAACAGTGCCTATGTAAAACACCGTCACCGTTCATCCCCCCACCTCCCAACACTGTCATATAGGGGTTGGAGGTGAGGGTGGCGCCAGAAAGGTGGCTCGCCCAGGGCGCCAAACAGGCTGGGACCACCTCTGATTGAACCCGACACAAAATGACTGGGCTGTCTACCTTAGACAGAGAATATGGTCTGCTTCAGCTGAAAACACAGTCTGCAGAAGGAACAAAGTTATTCAGCCCTTCTGAACACAGACATGCGCTACCAGATCACAAGTTGATCTAACCTCAAGAGCTCCTCGTTACTATTAATTATCTAGCTAAAACGCGCCGCGCAGCTGGATGGGGGTGGAGAGGCCTGCGCACTAGACGCTGCAGACCACAGAACCACTGAGCGGAATGTATGTTTGTCTGGGCAAGCTTATAATAGGAGCTCACTATGCGCCAATAAGTTAACCTACCAAGAGTTATTTTTTGTGCTTGAGAAAGTTTCACTTTTAATCTGTGCAAAAATCCTTTTTTTATAGCGTGAAGTTATTATATTACAAGAATGAGGGGAAATGACAGCAAACAATAAAAATGGATTGAAAATCACACGTATGAAAATTTGGATAAAAAAAAAAACCTGATCAGACATAACATCATTAAAGGGGAAGATAAATAACATGGTCTAGCTCTTCATTATGTTAGCAGCTGGTATTTATTCATTTTGCTGTCAAAGTTGATGAGAAAAACTGGGCATGCATAAGTTTTTAGTGAAATATAAGAAGGGCCAAATGTCTGGCGTTTTGATGCATTGGTTGTTCATAGTCTGCAGTGGTCAGCATCTGTCAAAACCAGTCCAAGGTATTAACAGTGGTGAGCCAGGAACATGTACCATACAGGAAAAAAAGGGAGGTATTAGTAATAGATGTACAAATGAGTACAATGAAATTAAAAGCCATCAGAATCAAACAAAAGCGGTCTCAGTTTTTTTCTTTTCTTCATTTAATAACATACATTAGCTTTTTATTGCACTTTAAAACATTAGCTAGTCATCAATCAAATACTTTTGATTGGTCAATGCCAGACTAAACTAGTGCTTGGTTGATCTGGGACCTGTGGAGAAATTCAGCCCAGTTACGGAAAATTCATCACAAATGCATGAGAAACCTACTGGATAAAAAGCTTCTTTAGAAGTAGCTTTTTGGATTTTGGAAAAGCAGTAGCTTATACATGATACTGCTGCCAGAATGCTGTCCAGGAAAATGAATCATATTACACCAGTTCTTAAAGCACCGAGCACTGTTTGTAAAAGGATTGGTTTTAAAATCCCACAATTGGTACATAACGTCCTTCTGGGTCAAATTGCAGGAATCCTAAGGGGTTAATCGTCTGCAAGGCACCAAGTGGTCACAACTCCCACCTTGAAGTGGCCACTATGCAGATTCTGGCTCTCCCTTTGGAGCCTCTCCAGGCCGTTCCCACTGGGAGCAGACTACAGATCCAAATCTCCCTTAAGCGATTTACATCCCTCATGGCTATGTAATGCCTAGGGATCCCAGAAAATGAGCTGAGGAGTGTTGTTGGGAAGACGGGTGTCTGGGTTTCCCTCCTGAACTTGTTGAAGCAAATAAATTAGCCAAAGGAAAATTCAGAGGAGGTGTACTTTCTTTTATTACTGGGAGCAGAAGTTAAATTAAATGCTAGAGAAAAAGTCCAAAGATTTTTATTTCAAATGATTTGTGATTATGTGATAACGTAACGATTTAACTTGATCAGATTAACTGGTTATTTTTCCTACCATTGATGTGATTATGTTTTTGTAGCTCCTATGTCATGTTTTTTTTTTCTTCAGCTCTGGTGGCTTCGAGTCTACAGTTGCCAGACAGAAAAGTGGGTTATGAGAAAGGAAGAATGCATACGGCAAAGGTCAAGGGGTCAGGACTGCATCCCCTTTTTGATTAATATCATTGTAATTCAGTTTCATTGAAGTTGGCTCCCCACCTATAAGTGTCCAGGAGGTGCTTTTTGAATTGAAGTATTAATTTTGTTCTCAATGGTGGAATTAATGAGCATAAAAAAGTCAAGTGAAAAAACAACATAGAAACACTTCTGTCTATAAGTTGAATGGCTCAAATAATCAAATAATCAAAGATGGATAGTCTCAACATCGCTGTACGATAGCCACATTTCAGTGTGACAATTCTGTAATGTAACTGAACTTTTCATGTTACTTGTTAATCTAGTGCTAACAAATGCTCTCTGCTCAACAGTCAAACATGTGTTGTGGTGAGTTAAGTGGAGACGTCTGAGATAATCCAAACAAGCCCCAAGCATCTCATATTTCACAGCCAATGCTCTCCCGGAGACCCGTCTCCAGCTGTCAGCAGTGAAGCTGATAGAAGAGCGGAGCTGGACGATGCTGAATGTGGAGGCTGAGAAATGTAGCAGCGGAGGAGACAAAACTTGCTACTACATCACATCTTATCACAGTTGGTGGGACAGGCAAAGGTTGTTCAAGTTTGCTGAAAAGCGCTGATATGTAGGGTGTTTTGGAAAAGACTAGTGCATGTCAAAGAGAAACAGATAAAGAAAAGACAAAGCGGAGAACTTGGCAGATGTTCATGAATGGTTTGCTCTGAATACGCTCATCCTGATCCCTCATGGATTTAGAGCATGTCGAGCGACTGTTTTGTCATGTGCCATGAATGTTCCTCATTACTCCCGTTTGTTGTGGTTGGGCACAAATTCCTGCAGCTCCTTTGATGTTCTGTAAACTTTTATTCAGAGAATGTAGTTTCACTCTGCCGTTCTCACAATGGCAATTGTTTCAATTTACTCTATTCGCACACAGAAGACTGTGAGAAAACACTGATGCTCCAGTTTCTCTAATGTTTGCAAATGTAGATCAATCATTTTTGAAGGTTGGCTCTGGAAATTAAAGGGGGGTGAATCAAGTCACGAAATTAGTTCAATTATTCCCTTGCGGATGCAACTCAACTCAGTATTTTCGCACACAACTCAATTTTCCTCACTTCTCATTTAATAAAATGTTTGATTACTGAGTCTACAGATCCTGGACATAACTGATTTTTACAAAATTGCAAAAAGAATGACTTCAGCGCGTACAATCCTCGTTAAATATTAATTTTCATTTCCAAAGAAAATGTTAAAGAATTTGGTAAATTTATGATGTATGGCACACAAAATAATTTGTCAAATCAAACATCTTCTGTGTGCACATTTTAATGTGGACAGAGCAGAAGAATGGCTTTAACACTTACACTATGTAAAGCACACTTACACTGACACTATGTTAGTCAACTGCTAACACACTGGTAGACAGTTTTCTGTATTTCATTTAAAAATTAGGTCATCAATTCAAACCAAGAGAGGAGGTTTTACTGGATAAATATTTACTTGAAATTTCCTAAATAAATAACAGAGGAACTAAATACGGTCAACATGAATATTTTTCACGTTACATTTATAGAGTGAGCATTTCTTTGAATGAGGACATGAAGCTTTAGCAGGCTTTTTTTTAATAATCTGCATATATTATACTCTGTTCAGTTTATTTATTTAGCCAGTATTCATAGCTAAAGTACATCACAAATAAATTAAGACCAAAAGGTCTAGTTTATACAGATACATTTATAATCAAATTGTAACAGGTTCCAACTGCAGGAATCTGCAATTTTGCTTTTTATATTTGAAAGTAAAGTATTACGTCATTTTTAAAAAATATATATATAATTTTTAGCCATATTTTATCTATACCAGAACTGAAATACATTTTATTTGAATTCAGCAAAATAAATAAATAAATAAATAAATAAATAAATAAATAAATAAATAAATAAAGTTTTGCCATATCCTGAACCTCCTTTCTCTTTTCAGTTTACAATACATATGTTCAATATTTTTTCCCATTTTCAAATATTAGATTCAATAGTATCAATTTTCTTATATATGTTCCTTTTGGACGATCCTCTTCGAACCTGTAAGGCTCCTCATCCTCATCCTCCAATGTGGTTAAGACCACATCGCAAGACTAAAATTAGAAAGAATGTGGTTGGTGCCAGGAGGTTTTCATTCCCTGACCATTTTGGCAGCATATCTAGGTAGAACCTGGCAGCTGACGTGGACCAGCAGGCTAAGACTATAACCTAATCATACCCACAGCAGGCTATAGGCGCCCCAAGCAGCCATTGGACCATAGAACTTTTCCCCATGAACCTGTGGTGTGCTTGGTGTTCTTCTGGTTCTTTTGGTTGTCAAAGAAGGATCTAATCAAGCACAATCCCTGCTAACCATACCTAAATAAAATAAAAATAAATAACATGCACAATTAGGTCCCCTACACAAAGCAATTAGGGGTAATCATATGCAGTACAGACCCACACCTCCAAATTTTGTATAAAGTCTCGTGACTGAGATCAAGGCACCAGGCTACAGTTAAAATGTAAAAATGTATGTGGTACACCGTCAAAGAGAAGACCTGGTGAAAAGGAAAGAGTAGAATGAAAAACCATAAAGTGGTTTAAGGTACAATTTTAGCATGACTCATGAAAAAAAGACTGAGTTCAGAAGATTATCTTAACCAAGAACATATCTGTCCACGTATCACTTTTCAAGCAGCAACCCAAGTTTACATGAAGTGCTTTTAAGACACTTTATCTTATTTTATTTTCTATTACACAAACACGGTCATGGTCAAATTCATTTTCTTTAAGTGCACTTAAAACATGGAATGTATACATTTGGTTTGTATGATACATTCTCTGAAAAGATGGAGAAGGGAAAAAAAAACTGTAATACTATCTGCCATGTTTTTTCAACAACTCAACTGCACAATCAATTTGAGGGTATGACACAGGTAGCCAGAATTTTAATATGTTCAGTTGCAAAATAAACAAGAACTCTGACAACACTACAACCAAAATCTCAATTTTGGCCTTCCTGTGAATAGTTAGCCTGGCCACAGTGGAAGTTCAAATTAAAGCTAAAGCCCATTTCTCACACTATAGAGACAAAGCAAATATCTACTGACTAACTTTTTATTGCAAGATGCATATTTTCCTCTGACATTTTAATGAGGGAGTTTGCACGCTTGGTTTCCAGCCATAAAAGCTGTCATATGGGGACTTTTTTCTTTTTAAATAAACCAATCATCATGCATTTAAGATAACAGTTTCACACAAAAAAAACACACATTACTAAATTCCCCCCTCCCAGCTGTTTGCTGGACTGAGTTTTGGTATTTGGCTTCACTCAATGCATTTCTGCAATCCTTAAATCTGGACACATAATCTCATGGGTTCTCCAGCAGAATTTTGAATTTTGGAGACAGTACAGCAGAACTGAATTTCAGAGCAACCTGCCTGTAACTGGTGGAGGAAATGTTGTCGTTCGCTATTAAAACAGCCGAAATGAAAGTAGAATTTTTCATCATCTTGGCTCGGTGGTGTTCCACAAATCTAATTGTGGCTATAATGAGCTAAGTGGTGTAAATTAAATTCCAGCTGATTTTACCAATGTGGTGCATTATGTCTCATAAAGGCATATGTAATCCTGCCATAAACATTACTCAGCATAAA
This sequence comes from Micropoecilia bifurca, assembly GCA_903067075.1. Taxonomy (NCBI): domain Eukaryota; kingdom Metazoa; phylum Chordata; class Actinopteri; order Cyprinodontiformes; family Poeciliidae; genus Micropoecilia; species Micropoecilia bifurca. The sequence continues at coordinate 47,051 of CAEGAF010112828.1, forward strand.
GAATCGCAAGATCTGAAATATGTGTTCCTCACAAAGAGTGTCACTAATACAAAAACTGGCTGCAGTACAAACCATGTTGGCTTAAGTCAGATCCTTGACTTCATCAGTTTATTTCCATTCTGGACCACAAAAAAAATTCCAACCAAAGATATGAAAAAGAATGAAGTAGAGTGTGTTGTAATCCACTATTGCTCACTTACAAGTTTCAGCATGAATGGATCATTTTGCTCCACACATTTTTAAATCCGTCCTCTAAGAACTTTATCTTTGAAGTCAGCTTTTGTACATTTCTCTCAAGATTAATATATTTTTTAACAATATTAAAATAGGCAGTTAAAGCAAGAAAGGTAACTTAGGTTAGCAGAGGCAGCAGCCTCCGATTTTCCATGTTCACCAAACTTGTATGGATTGGGTGATTTCCAACATGGCGGTTTAGGGTTACAGAAACCACAGGCTGGATGTAGTGTTGTTTCCACTCTGCCTGTAATCTGTGGAGCCTTTACGTCCCTCCACAAGTTCTTTCTACTAATCAGACGAAACAACATAGCCTTTCTTAACACAAAGTCTGGAATAGAAGAAAGTGGAAGAACTGCTTTTAATCAATAAACAAGTTTCCCTTTCAGTATTGTAAGTTAACATTTAGCGCCTGGTCAGCTGAATCACAAATAAATATAATCTCACTTGCAAAAAAATTGGTTGGTAAATATTTTCCAATTATAAAATGCACATTGACACTGTCATTTAAAATAAGAATTTAGTCCACAAAATTTAATTTTACTTTCAACTCACAAGATTTGTACAGCTTACATTTTAACCAAAAGCATCAATGTGGCTCAGTATGTTAGATTTTTTACTGTCACCATTACATTCAATAGTAAATTACCTGTATTTGTAAACCACTTTATACAAATACTGAATTTTGGTATTCTCTCTCTCACACCCACACACACATGTTGGCAATCTACTGCCACAGCTGGCCTGAGGTTCCTCACCAGCGCCACCAGGCACTCTGACTGTCAGCAGCAGACAAGATATAGGTGAAGTGTCTTACCCAAGGACACAATGACTGAAACAGATGGAGTTAGGGTTCCAACCAGCAACCCAGCAATTATGGGACAAGCTCCTACCACAGCCCAACATCCCAATTTATATAGAGAAAATAATATGATAAAAGCAGCTGATTAGATGGCAGAACTGTTGGTGGATAAGGTTAGGATAAGGTCAGCGATACAGACTGGCATTTCCCAATAAGTCTATATCCAATAAAACTCACTAATCAACAATGGGTGTAGCTGAAAATGCATGTGGAACCAACTGATATATCAATTGGCCTTAATGCAAAGTGTAGCATTCAACCTTAGAAAACATTGTTGCATGTTTTTCTTCTACAGGGACAGAGAAGCTCAGGATGAGTTAATGGGACAGTGGCTGGAACTACAGACAGTGTGTTCCTGAAAGACAGCATGTCAGAGGCAGGTGAGATTGGCATTGTGATTCTGGCTGTGTGTTCAGCATCAGGAGACAATGATGCTAAACACACAGCCAGAATCATAATGCAATCTCACCTGCCTCTGACATGCTGACAAGAATGGGGAAGTTTAGATCACTTCGTGTTCATGTGCTCGACGGGTAAAACATAAAACAAAAAAAAAATTCAGCATACCAAAACTTTTAAACATATGAATGATTTTTGGGAATCAACCTCTTTATGATACCAAGATATTTTATTTAACATCAAGTCTTTTATTTTTGATTGTGTTTCATCGATTCATCTAAGAGGAATGAATCTGCAGCCTAAATAAAATGTAAGTTGACAAAAAACTGGTTAATGTTTTGAGTTTGAGGCCAAGCGATTTATAGATCAGAGTTAAGTCA
>CAEGAF010112840.1:0-48521 GCA_903067075.1 Micropoecilia bifurca
ACCCGCATTAGCCAGAGATCTGCAGCCTGTATCAGAGCCAAGGTATTCACATCTTCTCCAAAATATTTATCACATACGACCTGGAATGGTGGATTTGAGACATAGTAGTACATGTAGACCAACATGCCGTGAAAGATAATATTATGGAGTCTTTGAAAAAAGTTCATTTTGTCAAAGAATTGGGAGAACACAGCAGGAATGTAGGACAGTGGAGAAGGAGCGATAGCAAAGTGACCCTCTCCACCTGGAATCCAGCGTACGTTCAACACCAGGGGAAGCTTCAGATAGTGTGCCAGCAACACTCCTCCTGGGAACGCAGGGTCCGTTAGAACAAGATCATATCCAGTTTCATTTAGCTGCCTTAGCAGAGTCTCCTTCTCAAAGACGCTGATGGCCATCTTTGCTACAGCCTTCTGATTTTCTCCAAAGAAATTGAACAGATTCCTGTAAAACTGAAAGAAAGCCCATAATGTTCCTTCATTTTGACGGATTTCCATAGAGCTCTGCAGGAAGGAAGTCATGACTTCTTGGCTCTCGATGTTTTGGGGCTGCTCCTGGGCTATCGTAATGGACGTGTAAAGGGGGGAAAATTCAGAAATGTACCAGCTGGTTGAGGAGCGGAACACCGTTATTTCATGCCCCCGAGAATGTAACGCCTCCAGAAGGATTTTCATGTTCAGCCAGTGACTCCCATCCACTGGGAAAACCAACACTTTTCCACTGTCACCAGTAGACAGCAGCGATGCAGACAACAGTAGGATCACCAGAACAGGACTCATTTCTGTAAAACAGACACAGAATGTCAGATTCAGATGAACTTTATTTTGGTAAATTTACGTTATAAAAAATAAAATAGATAAAATGCTATTTTATAAACTGATAATCAAAAAATACTCACATTGCATACATATCTTTACACAATACTTATACATACATACATTTATATCTACATAACAGCTCACCAAAAAAGCTCATAATTTGAGATCATCATTCAATTCATTCCAGTCTCACCCCAATAATACATTTTTATATTTACTTTACTTCTCTCTTTAACAGGTTGAAATGTTAATATTTTATTTTAAACAATATTCCAATACTTTTTCAAATTGTATTTCTAATATATATGAGGCCTCCAAATAAGTTTCTTGTCCAGAATGATACCTAGACATTTCATCTTATAAACTACAATTATATATAAATTTACATTATTGTACATCTGATTACCAGAAAATGCCAGGTTTTCATGTTCTAAATCAAGGGTCCTCGAGGGCCGGTGTCCTGCAACTCTTAGACATCTCCCTGGTCCAACACACTTGAATCCAACACCCGAATCACCACCTAAGTGCAGTCAGGTTCTCCAGAGTCCTGCTAATGACCTCATTATATGACTCAGGCGTGTTGAAGTTGAGACACATCTAAAAGTTGCAGGAAACTGGCCCTCGAGGCCTGGAGCTGCCCACCCCTGTTCAAAATGTTTTTAAGAGTTATGTTTATTTGTATGTTTTACATTAGGTTTGTAGGATGTACTCAGTCTTAAATTATATGGACCAACATGTCTGAAACAAAAGCAAATTATATAAAAATATGTTTGCTTATATAATGCCCACTCACAGCACCATCTTAATGAGCGTAGCAACATAACAACAATCTTTACACACAAATACATAGTCAGTTAAATAATGTAGACAAATTTCAAGCCAGTTATCTGAACGGCTGCAAAGCTACAAAACGAGACACAGTTCTGTTTAGGTAAACCAGAGTAGATAAACGTGCTTGGCCAAAATGGCCTGCAAAGACCCATCACTGTTGAAAACCACAAACTGTGTCTGTTAACACTACAGCTGTGCACATTTCCTGCAGAAGGCATCAAACCACTTCTTCCTCAAGGGCTATAACTCATCCTGTAGCAAGCAGTTGATTAAAGAGCATTTGACTAAGTGCAATTTGGATTGTTACTTTTGATTGGAACAAAGTATGTTAATTGTTTCCAGTATTCATGTCACTTTGCAAACATTTGAACTTGTATAGAATCCATTGCCCCCACTGGAGTCATTAAATCAAGCAAATCTCTCTAAATAGTTACAATATTAGTTTTATACTCGATTTTTTGCACTTGAAAATATATTTTAATTCAAACCCTTTAGTTTATTCATTACTTATTCAAAAATCAATCCCACCTTTCCTAGAAAACATCTTGACAATATTAAATACAAATTGAGAAGAAACTGGAATCGGTTATGAAGGTTTAAATCCAATTATCAGTGGCATAAATCTAACAGCATTCCAGGCAAAAAATATTGAAAGTTAAAAAAGTGGTGGTAGTGGTTTGATAGTCTCCAGCTACTTTACTTTAAGGCAAGGCGACTTTATCTCACATATTTTCAGCAACAAGGCAATTCAAAGTCATTTACATGATTAGAAGGAAAACAAACCAGCAAAAAACATTACATTACAGTAGCAAAGTAAGGGAAAACAATGACAAATTGAAAAAAATACTGCAGTTTTTCAGTTTTCTGGAAGTTTGTTCAAGACTAGTGGAGCATAAATAAGCCCATAAATGTTCCTTCTCCGTGTTTAGTTCTGACTCTTGAGAGGTAGCGTAAACCTGAACGAGAAGATCTGAGAGGCTTGGAACATTGATACAACAACAGATCTTTAACATATTTTAAACTAGCAAAAGTATCTCAGGTTACCTTTTATAAAATCTCTACCTCCTGATAATATTTTTGTTCTTTTAGCACATTTTCCAGCAGTCCAGTCAACTCCTCCAGTTAAATCAACATCTTTCTCTAATGAATATGAATGATTACAATCATCAGTTACTGCTTGTTGTGTACTTTGGAGCTTTTTCTTGTTTTGATCATGTCTCTGTTACAACTATTTTCTTCTTTGTTGTAACTCTTTGCACATCCTCTAACCAACAACATCATCATGGCCTTGTTTATGTTTCATTGCACTTTGGTTTCTGTGTGAGTGTGTGTGCCCGTTTGCCACAACCACAAGCTATATGTGCAGCACAAAATGTTCTGGAGGCAGACGAGCCAGACAGAAACGAGGAAAAAAAAGATGCACAGACCCAGACAGATGCAGATAAAACCAAATCGTGCAGCTAAACGTGTCCTCAAGTTGGAAAGTTTGATTGCTTTCAAGTTTGATAATGCAGACATACATAACCACATGGGTGATTGGTTTTACTAAGTGAAACAACAAGACATCAAAGGTGTAGGAAGCGGCCTCCTTTCCTTCAGAACTGAAATGAGCACAAGCGTAAGCGGAAAGTACAGCATACAAGTAAAAAAAATGAATCAGTGTCTTTGTAAATGCTACCCATTTATCTTTGAAATTATGAAATGCAGTATTATCAGCAGTGAGATAAAATCTGATAGGTTGATAAAACTGATTCTCACCTTGAGCCTTGGTTGTTTCGGTTTCTTTCAATTCTAATCCAAGCTACAATGAAATGTCTGCCCTTGTCATGCAACAATCATGGTCAGCTGCTGGGTGAAATTAAAGTGAATATATAACTTTATGTCCCTACATAAACCTGCCCAGTAGGCTGGCTCTGCATGTAAGCATATTTTAACTAGCCCCCACCAGCTGGCACCAGCTCTGTAAATACTGTAAATATAAAACTGTTCTCTCCTAATGTTCTCTCCTAATGTTTGCTTTGCCATTTTTGTGCAGTCATGCTCAAATGCATCAATAAATCCAACAATCACAGGGTCAAAAGAAAGTATTTTTTCTAAGAATAAAGCTTAATGTACAAACCTGTTCAATAAATCAGAGTATTATTGAAAAGTATTTAATTCAGGAACTTTATCACTAAGTCAAAGCATTATGCAGATTAGTTACAAACATGGATGTTTGACAGCCTTTATTCTTATTAATTATGAGGATTTCTCCTCTTACAATAAATAAAAATTTATTCGCAATTTGAATATTATATCAGACCATTACAAACTGTTTTCATACCGAAATGTATCCATATCGAAAAGTTTACTATCTTCAATTTTCAAAATGTACTTTTAATGTAAAAATGAACCTCATTCTAATTAATTGAATATGACTGTCGAACTGACAACTTCTCAGTCAAGACTGGTTGATGTCTTTTAAGTGTTTCTTCATTGACCTATAGCAAAACTAATGGTCTCAAGTGTTAAAGTTGAAACTATTCTGTGAATAATCAAGTTCAAATATATTGTATAGCACATTTCAGTAACAAGGTAGTTCAGAATGCTTTACATTATAAAAACACAAACATCATAAAAACATCATGGAATTAGCAGTTATAAAATGAGTAAACATTAATAAGCAGAAGCAAAACGTATATAAAATGGAAAATCCAGTTTCACTTTTCCATTGTACCATGAAGTCACAGGTTCATGGTTAATTTGCATTTCTGTCTGTTTGCATATGAATTACTTTACAGTTTTGCTTTTCTGTCACACTTAAATATTTCAGATAATTAAAATAACTTCAATATCAGATCAAGACAGCCTGAGATAAAATCTTTTGAAAAAGATTATTTTATTTATCAAATAAAATAGGTATTTAAAAAGTAATTGACCCCAAAAATCTAAAGCCTCCAGTTGTTGCTGGCATCAGCTGCATTTTGTAACTACTTGTGTGCTTAATGGGAACAAGAAGTCCTGACCTCTGAGATAAATGCAATCTCAACCAAAGCCCATACAGGTTTTTGGACTGTTGGAGGAATCAATAGCAGCCGGTTCGAACCCACACATGCACTATGAGAATCTGAAATATCCTAACGGGGCTAACGGGACGGACAAAATGGACAGCATTTCCTCAAGCTTTTCCAAGTCTTGTGGGCAGTTGCAGAGGTTGCTTTTTGCTTTGCATGAACTGCAAACAGGTCAAGTTACCGAGAAATATAGTCCCTCCAGCGTGTCCTGGGTCTCCCCTCAGGTCTCCTCCTGGTGGGTCCCTCACCAGGAAGGCGTCCATCCTGACCAGATGCCCGAGCCTCAACTGGCTCCTCTGGACGTGGAGGAGCAGCGGCTCGACTCTGAGTCCCTCCCAGATGACCAAGCTTCTCACCCTATCTCTAAGGGAGAGCCCAGCCACAAAGAAAACTCAATTCAGCCACTTGTATCTGTGATCTTGTTCTTTTGGTCATGACCCAACGCTTATGACCATAGATGAGGGTGGGAACGTAGATGGACCGGTAAATCAAGACCTTCGCTTTTTGGCTTAGCTCTCTTTTCACCACTACAGACCGGTACAGCGTCCGCTTCACTGCAGACGCCGTGCCAATCTGTCTGTCCATCTCCTGTTCCATTTTTCCCTCATTCGTGAACAAGATATCGAGATACTTAAACTCCTCCACTGGGGCAGGACATCCCCCCATCCCAAAGTAGGCACTCTACCCTTAGAAGAAAGGGTAGAGTGAGAATAAAGTCATAATATTATTATTTTTATAATATTATAATGTTATTCTTGTAATTTTGTGACTTTATTCTTGGAATTCTATTTTTGTTATTTCTAAGTGTCACCCTAACACTCTGTGGTAAACGTCAGCTTGTTCTCATGAATCTAGTTTTCTTTGAAATCATGTGACTTAAAATAAAAGCCTCAACAATATTACCATTCTGCAAACCCAGTTAAGCAGCTGTACATTTTACAAGGTCCCCGGGTCCAGATCTGGAAACATCTGGCAGGTGTGCTAGACAAATGTCCCCAACCCAGGTGGGCCGACGCTGTAGCTTTATAGATTTATTGTATCTGCTGATGGCTCAGCACGAGAAACTGCTCAGGGCTGCTGGCTTTGTTTTGGAATTTTCTGTTAAATAAGATATGAAAATGTTATTCATTTTTATTTGAACCTTTTGAAAGCTTGTATTAAAATGGCAAGCAATCTTCCCCACACTTCTGCCTGCTTCTGGGAAGCTACATAAAATTATAGCTTTTTCTAGAAAACAGAAACTCTACTTTTTTATCTTCAAGATGACACTTACATTCCTTTACACCACCTAGTTTCAACTGTTGCATAAGAAAATAGAACCTAAAGTTAATTTTATTAACATCTAAAATTACATTTTAGAAGAGATACTTTAACTGTCGGGCTTAATCATTCATAGTTTAGATTCTGTATTAACTACACGTGTTTTACAACCTGCTCTGTTTGCTGATGCAAGCGAAAGATCAAAAAGTAATATTGCATGATGTTTATCTCCTGAGATTAGAATACAGACATCCACGTTTATGGAAGAGCGTTGACATATACTTTGTCATGTCACAATCTCCAACTAATGTATTTTATGAGATTTTATGCAACAGATAAGTGAATAGTTGGAAGGAAAATTCTGCGAGGTAATTGTGAGGTGGGGGTGGATCACAATTGCCTGAGAATAGGTCCCACTCCCCCAACTCAGTGTTTACACTCACACATGAAAACAGCGGTGCAATTGCATCTTTGAAAAGCAGAAGTGGAGCCTCCTGCACAACCAACAAGAAAGCAGCAGTGGTTTCTGAATGATAAGTCAACAACAAAACATTTGTCTTTTCCAGCAGCCATTCTACAGTGCAAACAGCGGAAAACCAGCTGACCAAATGTGCTGGATAGCTAGATAACAGCGCAGTTCCCGTCGAATGTGAATGTAGGAAGGTTTTTGAAACGGCTAATTTTTTAGACAGCAAAACCATCAAGTTATTACCAAAACATGGCTGAGTGTTTTTTTAAGTGTTTGTGATGTTTTTAGAAGTAGTAGAAACCCAAATTGAAGTACAAAAATGCAGTCACTTTTAATAATTAAAACGCCAAATACATCTTAATACCTACTCACACGGTGGAAACCATCTTAGCGTTTCCGCTGAAGCTAACAGCCACAGTCTCACTTATTTCCGCTCTTGAAGATTCAGCCAATCAGAGCCAGAGAAAATAAATGGCACTTCTGGATTGTTTCATTTGTTTTGCAAATACCAGTCAATTGTGTCAAATAGCACTGCACCTTGATATTTCATCTTACCAAGCTACAGTTTCTGTAAAATATTCTAGCTTTTCTTTGGGGGGGGGAGAATAAATAAATTGACGGGTTAATACTTGAAGTCACGTTTTACAGAAAAATCCACAAACAGGTGAATCTGCAAAAATGGAAAGCATCTATGGGTGGGAGTTCACTGTAAATACAAATGCACAAAAAGTCTTTTCACATTTTATTGGTAACACAGAAAGTAAGCAATAACTTTACCTCAGGAGGTTATGTAACTCCCTATGGACTTATAAGTTATGTGTTTTTATAAATTATTTTAGAGGCAATAAATTTCTAAAAGGAAAAATGCTACAAGGATTATTTTCAGGCCCTTAAGTTGTTTAGGAGAGACAGAGCATGAGTAGCTCTTTGGATCTGAAAGCACAGGGACCCTAAAAAAATACACTGAAGTTTGTGGTTACCATGTGACAAAATGTTAAGGTCAAGGGATGGGAAGACTTTTGCAAGGCACTTGCCAAATTGTCAAAAGGAACATCCCTAAAGACTGTGCAGGCTTCCTTTGCAGTGGAAATGCAGACAGTCTTATTGTTTTAATGTGAGGTAACAGTCGACTTCTCATTGCCCTTTGCCTTTTCTACAGAGTTCCCTCTGAGTACAGTTTCTCCCAGCAATGCGTGTACATTGTGAACTTTGGCCGTGGCAAACATTAAAGGACAAGCCCACGTGCTGCTATCGTATGTCCCGCAGACCGTGGAAAGTGATGGCTTAGAGAGCAGGGGGCTTGGCTTGAGAATGCATTGGCAGGAGGGGTCCGTGTCTTTAAAAAGATCTGTGCTGCCACATGATCCTGTTTGTGATTGTGATGGTGCACTGGTTGCTTCACTGGAATCGTTAGATAGAATGGAGCCTTCCCAACTGGAATATGTAAGGCGCCGCAGGTGTGACAGTGCAGGTGAGCCCTTTCTGGGGAGCATGCCAGATAGATAGACAGTTATCTATTAATGTGTAACACCTGAGTGTGCTCAGGCTGACTGGGTTCAGCAGAGTTTAAAAAACATCTCTGCCCTCATGCTTCGTAAATCAAGTAAAACTACTACTCTGATTTGCTGTTGAGTCTTTAAAGAAGCACGACTAAGAGAAAAGGTTAACACATGTCCATCATAGTTAATCAGTTTAATCAAAATGTCACTATTTTCTCCATAGCTACCTTGAGGACTTGTAAATAAACACCCTATGCACTTTCAGAGAAAATATTTAAGAGGTGGATGACGCTTGATGTCGTCAAAGTCTCCAAAGCTTAAGGTTGTTTTTCTTCTGCAAGGTTAAAAAAGAGGAAAAGATTCAATGCAATACATGCATTTTCCTCAATTTGCAGTAGTAGCCAGTAAATAAAAGGGGACGGAGAAAACAGTGAAGAAAGTCTGTGCTGCTGTTGTTTATGGTTGGTTTGGTTGAACTCTTGAAGGGTTAAATACCAAAGAACGTTATGTGCAGGTCATAAGCAGAACACAGTCCTGCCTGTTAGATTTTGAATTCAAAATAAAAACTGGTTCATAATGATATTTTTTGGAGATCCTTGAATTGTGGATTTAAATATGATGTTGCCAGAGGTGGATAGTTTAATTGGTTGACAAGCTCAGATGCTAATAATTTTGTTAATAGAGAATAGAAACCAAATATTGAAAGGTTTTCTCTTCTTGGTCTTTTAAAACATAAAACCAGCTTATTTGGAAAAAAAAAACATACGACTTGATCTGATGTTGGCATTATTTTAGGTAGTTCTCACTTAAAAAGCAGGTAGTCTAATTTTTTGAAACTGTTCAGCAGGAGATATTTTCATCAAGAGAGTTTTTAGTGTGAATGAAGTGCATCTGACTGAATTACAGAATATTTTAGGACATGTCAGGATCCCAGGTTCAAGCAGCTGAACTGATGTTCTTGTATTGAAGGGATTTAGCCTGGATGGGTTTTGTTTTGCATGATTACCAGAGATGCATCGTTGAACTTTGGGCGTCTTTGACTTCACACTTTGTGATTCGCAGACTGTGAATTCGTTGCTACATCCTGTAAAGAGGAAGTAAAATGCATTACCATCTAATTATACAGCTAATTATAGTTAGCCTACCACGTGACCAAATCCATTTGCAAGGAAAGCGTCAGATGACTTTTCTTAGTCTGAGTAAACTTAAATATATTTTAAGAAGAGCAAAAATTATCTCATTTTATTTAACAATTGTGTAAATCTTGCTTAGAAAGATAAAATTTCCGTTGTGCTTTAACTCTCAGAATCATTGAGAACTTACTGAAAATAAATAAGAAACATTACTTTGAGTGTGATTAAAAAGAAACTAAGCCCAACAAAACATAACAAAACGTAAGCTAAGCATCTATTTACAACACCCAACACAGAAACTTTAATAACTCTGACTTCACATTTGTCAGATCAGCCAGTCATCAGTAGTATTTTTAAAAGTTGGAACTTCAGACGGAAATGTGTTGTTGTCCAGTAGAGAGGAAGTTCAGACAAACAACAGAAAATAACTAAGAACTTGTGTGATACAAAATGTTACCTGATTTTTATCAGCAACGTTAAGAGGTGGCACAGTCATTCTGTAAAAATAATGGAAATTTCCCATTTTTGTGTTTGAGTATTTTTGATGTAGTTGGACGTAGAATGTAGTTGTCATGTTAGTCGTACTCAGCTTGCAGTAAAGCCTAGGAGAAAAATGGTTGTATGTGTTCAGAATGAATGTAAATGTGTTAAAATTCAGTAGTTTCTGTGCCTTATTGAAAAAAGGGTATAAATAAAGCATCTTTCTTCCAATCATAGCAATCAAACAACGGAGGGATTGAAGTGACTAAGATGACTTCCTGTGTGTGTCAAGAAACCCCTATTCTGCATTTGTACAACTAAAACTTACACATGCTTGACAATTGCATAAGTTTCTAAAAAACCCTGTTGGTTGTTTCTGCCACTTGGCAGATTCTGAGCAGTGATGACTTTATGGTGGTTCAGCATATTCAGTAGACACGACGTACGAGCAGCCAGTGGAATTTTAAAACCATAGATTACAGATTACAATAGAGGAACAAGCTAAATGTAAATGATGAAAGGCATCCAGATAAGTAGCTGAAAACATTTTCTTATCAGCTTAGTAACAGAAGAGCCAAACGAAAGACTCATCTGATTTATTAATAAAGCTGCATATTTAAATAAAATGTATGCATTTAAAAAGCCAGAAATCTTCTGATTCATTCAGATGCAACAGTTTAAGTAAGTTAAACTTGCTTCCACTTGTTTTAGGGGCTTACACACTTTAGTGATTTGACCCAAATTTGTTTCTTCAAACACACATCTTTGCCAAGGAACGTATAAAAGTTGAACAAAAAAAACTGTGGTTCTGTTAAAAAAAAAAAAAGTTCTTGCAAGTGAGACCTGCTGCGATTCGCCTGCAGGCTTTGCTCATGGCGACACATGAACAGCTGAGTTGTTGGTGTTCTGTAAAACTGCAATGCAAAAGTAGACCAGACCACATAGAGGAGACTTTCTACTGGCAATATTTCTAATTAGATGGTTACATGCACACACACACACGGATACGCATCCTTATACTTCCATCAGCCTGAGGACTTTCCATTGACTTCTATTCATTTAATAGCTGCAGGGATGACTAACCCAGATATTCTCACAAACTGAAACTAATTTGTTCCTAACCTCAACCTTAGCCAAAAAGAATACCGTTGAACTTCACTTTCTATAATGACCTCAGTTTGTGGGTGAAAGTGGTAAAACATGTCCTCTATGTGAGGCATATACAATAACACACACACACACACACACACACACACACACACACACACACACACACACACACACACACACACACACACACACATCCTTGTACGTCTATCTAAGTAAGGACTTTACATTGACTTCCATTAATTTTAGTAACTGCATATAACCAAGACATTTGCCCTCACCCTAACCAATATTGGTCTATTCCTAAACCTATGTTGACAAAATATACTTCATACCTAACTAACCAATACTAATGTGCAAAAAAGTGATGACGAGGAAAGGTCCTCCCTTTCACAAAGGACCTTCCTTTATTGGTAAATCTTGTAAAAGTGGTCCTCTGGAGAACACACAAGCACACACACATACACAGAGTTACATTTCTTTATCTCTGCAGGAACTTTCCATTCATTTCCATTCATTTTCACAGCCTAATCCTGACCCTTACACGAAACCTAACCATTACCAGTACATCTCTAACTCTAAACCTAACCAAAACTCAATTCACACCTTAGTCCTAAACCCAACCCTAAAACAGCATATTTTATGTGGTCTACCCTCTGGACCCCATAAGGAGCTCAGGGCCCTCACAATGTATGTGTTAGGATAATTGTTCCTACAATGTGTCAAAAATAAGAACACACACACACACACACACACACACACACACACACACACACACACACACACACACACACACACACACACACACAGTATATTAATCTTCGCAAGGACTTTTTTATTCACTTCCATTAATTTGTCATTAATTTCTACAGCATAACCATGACCATATCACTAAACCTAACAATTGCCATGACATGCTTAGCCCTAAACCTCACATCAACTCAGTTCACGCCGTAATCCTAACTCTAACCTCTAACCTAAAAACAAAATTTGTTCTCACGGGGGCCACATAAGGATCTCTGGGTCCTCGGAATGTAGTATTTGTTACAACAAAAAAAAGTGCCTTACAAAATGAGAAATGTTAAAACAGGCACACACAATCACACACAGTGAAAAATGTTTGCTGACCCCAACTCTAACCCTTTCGCTCTCTGACCTTTGGAAGCAGCAGGACTCCATCAAATTCAGGAGAAAGCCCTTTCAGAGAACTCGCCATGCAGTTGCTCAACCTGCCATCTGGGTGTGTTTAAACAGCGACAACATTCCTCCACTGAACACATCTTATTGTTATTTTTTGTAGGAACATTTTTAAGCTTAAGGATAAGGTAAGTAAATACAATATTGAATTTTTTTTTTACCTTTATCTGAAAAAGAATTTTTATTTCAATCACTGGGTAATTTCGGAGACTTGTTTTCAAATGAGCTCTCAAATGTCTTCCTCTACCACACACACACACACACACACACACACACACACACACACACACACACACACACACACACACACACACAAACACGCACGCAGGCACATAAGAACACACGCACTGATCTCTAAAATCTCCTTCCTGTGCACTACTGTGCCACATATTTGGCTCTGCTAGATAAAGAGGAAACTTTTGCACTTTTCCCTCTAGGCCACTTTATCAGCTCCCACTCTGACTTCAGCAGCGAGTTTGTGTGATAGATGGAGACTTAATGTGACATTTATGAGGTTAGATTCATAAAAGTAAGCCTCTTCTAAGTGTTGCCTTTTTTTGGTAAGGGCAGTCCTAGCTTTACTGGGATCCGTTTCAAATGTTAGAAAATCTGGGAGACCAAGATGACTTTGATATATATGTCCAACTCAATTTATAACAATTTGTTGCACAAGTAGTCACAATATTTGACCATTTTCTTCTTGACCATGTCACACCATGACCCACAATCATTGTTGTATTTTACTGGGATTTTATGTGACAAACCTACAGAAGGCCATGCTGCAATTAGAGCGAGAAGCCTTTTGGGAATGTTTCTACCATTTTTGTAATTCTAGAGACAGAAACTTTTGCCTATTCTACTTTGCTTGACAGACTCTGCCAGGTTTGTTTGTCCAAATTTCACAACAGATTCACAATTTCATCTATGTTAATTTCATCTGGCTCTATATTTAACATGGAAATGCTTTTAACACGTTTAAATGATACTAGTACAACAAAACTGTGTTAGTTTTAGTCAAGGCTATCATGCACTTTTAATTTCAGGTCATTCCTTGTTGGTACAAATGGAAAGCCATGCGACAATACACAAAATACAAAATGGTAAAGTTGCATTTTACTTTTCTTTTTGTGATTAAGTTAAATTTTAATAAGTTTGCAACTACTTTTGATCTGATTGAGCATCATATCAACCAATGCAAAACACAACTTTTACCACATTTAAAAAAGTTTCTTGCTACTCTTCCAATTCTTCTGTCTTCCCTCCTTTCATAGTCTGTGGGTCGTGAGTTCAGCCCAGACGCGACCTTAACTTCCTGCCGCCTCTTAAAGATAACATAGCGGGACCAAATGCATGCATATGTCCACGTACACAGCTGGGTTATGTCCTATAATGTGCTGCTGATGATGAAAGGTTTTCCTACGGTGGCCACCAGAGAACACCCACATGTATACATTACATTTGCTTTTAGCAGCAGATAAGCCATTGATAAGTGATGCTTTCTGTCACTGTGCATTGCTTTTCTTATCCATTCCATTTTTTAAAATTTTGTCATTCAAGTTTTTATTTAGGCGTCAAAAACATTTCTCAGCTGCTCCAAAAATAGAGGTAAAATAAAACTATCTTGAAAGATAGAGAAAACTTTAAGAAAACTTTATTTTTTTCCCACTTTTTATAATCTGTCAGACTACCTAAAATAAAATGTTCCTAAACTTACAACACATGCATGCACAGAGTCACAACTAAACAGGCAGAATAATATTATTCATAATATTATTTTTTATATATAAATGGCATCTTTCAAAGTTTTTCTATGATACCAATGAAGGCTAATGAACCACTTAATGAAACATAACAAGTATTCCCTTAAGTTACCCCACCGAGTATATTCACTAGTCAGCAAGACTGTGGCTAAGTCTGCAATTTATACACTTTCAGCCATTTGTTTCAAATTGTTTCTGTGAAGGACACTAGAAATTGTGGCTCTTTGGAAGCAAAATACAAAGAATTTAGAGCTGACTCGACACTTTTGCTCAGAACCATAGATAATAAGGAAGGCAGATGGAGTTGATAAGACATTTAAGATACAAAATTAGAGGTAACAATGCAACTGAAAAGCTTAGAGAAACATTTTCAGCTCACGTTTCAAGAGAGAGAAAATATGGAAGCACAGTTTTTTTCCCTTTATGATAAAATCATAGCACAAACGTTTTTCTGTTCAAATCTGTGAACGTTTAGCTAAACGTTTCTTTAGAAAGCAGAATCAAAACACTTAGTGATACACTGAGTGCTTCAGGATCCAGACTCCAGGCCCTCCATCCAACTACACAACAAACCATTTGATTACAGCTTTGCAAGTCTTCTTGCAACCTCTTTCACATTTATCTTTAAAAATTTGCTGTAAGAAAACTTTCTTTAACCACCCACCCAAAAATGTCCTGGTAGAAAATTACAAGGATTTCCCATTAATTGTACAAACATTCCCTTCAACTCTAAAACCTTTTTTTTAAATTGCGGTTTAACAGACAACCATGTTTAATTTATTTGCATTTCTGTTAGTCCAGAAATGATATTTTCCATGTTATTACATAATATATCTCATGATACATTAACAAATATTCCGCAAAATAGAAAAACATCTTTTAAAATTGTTGACAGAAAGTTCATTCATATTTCTGAGGTAAATTTAATTTTTTTATGCATTTCTTTTTACAGTGCAGTAAAGTACAGACATCTGTAATAAACAACTGTCCTGCCAGAAAATTACCCTCAGCATTAACCTTTTACAAGTTGATTGGAAATCCCCAGATAATTGCTGACTGTAAACAGGAAACTTCCCAGAATAAAACACAAATCCCAAACATTGACCTGGAAAACCTCTGTTTCAGTAAGTGAGGGGTTAAAGCTCTGGGGGGTTGAATGCTGTGTTTTCCAGACGTAGTTCCAAGACGTTTTAAAAAGATTAAACTAAAACTTTTTAGCTTAAAAGTGTGTTAGATAGTTGCAGTTTTCCCTTTTGTACTGTTTTATGTAATCTTATGCACATTCTGGTTAAGAGTTTATGCAAGAGCAAGATTTCAGATCTGTTGTTTCTATTTCTGGCTGTGAAGCTCCCAGAGGACAGTCCATTTAGCTTCCCATTTCCCTTCTTCGAGACTGATGCTAATCCCTGCTTCAAGTAGCGTTCTATGAAACTAAACATAATATTCAGCAGTGACTTCAGAATTCTGCTTTTTATATATTTGTAAAAATAAATCTTATTCCGTTATTTTGTTAAGGAAAAGAGTAATATTTTTGTTCAAATATTTTCTCACATCCTCGTGATTTCTTGTAACCATTTTGTGATCTCTTAGAAATCTGGAAGTTTTTTAAATGTAGATCAAAGTTCATTGTGCTTGGGATAATTTTCACTGGTTTGCAGTTGTTTCTGCATGTTTCTGTTTTGAGAAAATACATTATTTGTCATTTTGTGAACATTTATGTCATTATTTTTTTTGTCTGTGGCAGCGTTGAGAAAAAGATGCAATACACCGATTACAATGTAGTATCTTGTAGCTTCATTAGTGCAATCAGTGGGTGCCTGTAAAGACAACCTGGATTTCAAAGAGTAGAATTGCTTATTTTTATTATGACCATATAGTCAAAAATGGAACAAAATATTTAAAATATATGTATATTTTTTGTTTCTTCTTCTTTTTCACTATTTGGGCACATCTGAAGGACAGGCGAGAGAAAAAATATCATTGAGCTATTTTCTACCTAATAAATTTTGTCTTTGTTTTCTAAAATGAAATTTTTCTAAGAGTAATTTTTCTAAATTTTAAAATATTTGTTATGAAAGACATAAATGCAGTATTTTATTTAATTTCATTTTGAAACTAAACATTTAATTCTGAAAACAATTAAAAAAATTACATAAATTAGTAAATATTTCCATGAGCTCTTGAAAGGAAAATCTAGATCTCTATCTCAAAGTTCATCTAGAGGTCTGCTTCAAATGATTAATCAAATTTATCCCTAAAATACAGTGGCGCCAGCCGGGTTAATGTCCACCTTCATAATTTCAAAATAAATCGGTTGAGCAAATGGAGGCCAAACTTTCTGGATGCACCCCTGCTGATTTATGTCAGTGTTTTATCTCTGTATTTTCCATAAGCTATCGGTAGGATTTGTGGGATGTTTCAGATATTCCTTGGTTACAGTCGCAAACAAAAACCCCAGTAACTCTGTGTTTGCATTCTTATCGGTTCACTCGGCATGTGGCCACTTATCCAGCCGCCTCACAGACGCTATCTGATGGACGAACAGCTCAACAAGCCAATAAAAAGTCAACCATTGCAAAACCAGCAGTGAGAGATCCAAATCATGTGCTTGTGTTAGATCATCCGAGGCCTTAAGGATGCCTCTGTGGGTGTGTTTCACTGCTACTTTTGGGACTAGATGACTAATAAATTTAGTCCTTTCGAATAAAGGCATCCCCCCGACACACATCTGGCTATCGGTTGCTCCAAAATAAACTGGCTGAGATGGAAAGCAACAGGGAGTCTGGCCTGCTGATTTATGTGACACATCATTTAGGAAAGGGGAAATTCTGGAAGGTAGGTCAACTCTGGAAATGAGACCACAAAATGCTGAATCTCAAAGTTGTGATTCTAGCATGTTCTTTGCAAACCTGTCTTTCATTAATGTATCATTAAAGGTTTTTAATTAGAAATGCCAGATTTGAGGTGAGGGTGATGTGGCCAAGTTAAAGTCAATTCAATTCTTTTCACGGTTTTAGTTATAAAAGCTTTTAAGGCATAATAACCTGGACATCCAAGGTTCAGAGCATGAACTAAAGTTTTAAGTCAAGTCAAGTTTATTTTTATCGCACATTTCATTAATGGTATTCAAAGTGCTTTACACTATAAAACCATGATATAGCAACCAATCAAAACACAAGCAACAAACTTCACATCAAAACCCATCGTCAAAAATAATCATAATTAATTATTCATCAAATATATCAATCAATGTTCCAAGTATTGCAGCTCTAAACAGGCGGGGTTTACGCCTTGATTTTAAGGAGTTCAGTGTTTCAGCAGTTTTGAGATTTTCCGGAAGTTTGTTCCAGATAAATGGAGCATAAAAACTAAATTCTGATTCTCCGTGTTTGGTCCTGGTTTAAGGAAGCAAAGTGGACTAGAACCAGAAGAAAAAACTGCAAAGGTATTTTTTGAATCCTGTTGATGAGTTTTGAACACTGTTGATGTGAAAGTGTTGTTGCTAACGTACGTGGACATACCTGGCACAAGCCGTTGGTTGGGAACGTCTTTCGTTAATCAGTGACACAAGGCACATTGATGCTCAGACAAAGAAAACAAATGCAGCCCTCTGTTGTGTTCATAGCTTTTTGTCTTGGGATTGTCTCTTAAATGGCTAAAATGCAAACGCAGCTTGTTAAACCAAAAGGCCGCCAGCGGCAGTCTTCCATCAGAACTAGAAGCTTTGACGCAGATGACGTCGCCAGTGGAATTTGAGAACTCGCTTCATCCTGTTTGGAGGTTTCACAGAGTCCCTCCGGTGCCTGCGTGTCTTCAGAATGACAGGTTCTCTGTCAGTGAACGCTAAGTGGCCGTTTCATCAGGATTCATGAAGAGAGAGCTCACGATCAATTCAAAGGGTTGCTAAAGCAAGAGGCTGTCAACACTTGGATATAAGGAGAGCATTGGTGTGGTATATGAACCTGTGGGTTGAACTCGGCTTCAGGGGAGTTCATGAACACCGTGTGATGGAGAGGTCTACCTGCAGACCAGCCATTCCAATTACTCTTTTGATTTGTTGTTTGATGCCTCTTGTGCAACTATGCACCAGTTCTGTCACATAGGAATTCATCATTTCTATGTAACCTGCAGCTATGAACTTATTTGACTGACTCTCAAAGAGGTAATACAGAATTATTCCACAGCATTTGTGTTTTTTAGTGTTGACAAAGTAAGATGTATCACTCTAAGCCAGAGGTTTCAAACTGCATTTCTCGAGGACAAGAGTCCTGCAACTTTTAGATTTGTCCCATGCCCTACACTGGATGTCTAAGCTACCTCACTAGCAGTCAATCTATACAGGGCTCTGCTAAAGAATTAGTGTTGGAGCCTGAAGTAGAGAGACATTTAGAAAAGCTGACCCTTGATGACTGGATTTGGAGACCCTTGGCTTGGGGACTCAACACAAGGTGAGAGACATCTCTCCCCCTCCATTCACTTCTTATGGAACTTGTGCGATGAGGCAACAATCGCTTGCCCTCCTCCAGCCAAGCGATCGTAAATTGTGCATGTAAATTTTCAAGCTTGTACACGTAGAGGTAGGCTAGCAACATAATATGAGAAAGTTGAACAATAGCTGTTTTTCCATTGATCATGTTATTGTGTAAATTGGAATTACAAAAGATATTTTGCTTTATGGAAGTTTCAGGGTGAAACTTGAGCTTTCTCCCTGATAGGTGAACCCAACACATCACTTTTCGCTGTCGTTTTTTGCTCCCTGTGTGTCGAGCCCATGAAACACTGCTGCACAAAACTATTTGAACAATTAAAAATTGCATGAAATTATTCCTCTTAAGGTTTTCAGTTTTGAAGAAGCGTGGGTCTTGCAATGATGATTTAACCATCTGAGGAATCCAACCAGGTGATGAATACTCATAAGCCTTGAACTTTCCCACATTTTGTTACGTGACACCCACGAACTGCAATTTACTTTATTGTAATTTTTCTTAGGGATTGAGTTAAGGGAAGTGGGAGGAAGCTGATCCTTTCCTCTGCAATCTGACTTTTCAATAATCATGTGCAATAAATCAGATGTGCCTTTTAGGTCACTGCATGTGAGCTCTCTGAAGATGTGAAAAACATAGGAAAAATGACAATAAATAGATCTTTTTGAGCCTAAATTTCAGCATTTACTAAATTTGCAAATGAATGAGGATTAAAAGTTTAGAATGGTACTTTAGAATCTGGCACTAGATTGACAGAAGAAAAAAATCTAGGCTTTTAACAAAAAAAATAATCTAACAGTACCGCAGTAAAGAGGAATATGCAATAAGACTGATACACAAACAATTTTCCACTGCTTTCCGTTGGTCTTTCACATTAAATTTCTATAAAATTGTCTAAGGTTTGTGGCTGGAACATGACCAAATGTGGAAAAGTTCTTATGCATTTTTGCGAAGCAGTGTCTCAACAATAGCTGCAAGTATATGAAAGCGTTTGACGGGGCAGGACAATGTTTGCATTACAGAAAGAGTCAGAGAGTTTATCTGGCAGGTCAAGTCTTCACATCTGGACTGATTTGTCTTGGTTCAGTCTGAGGTGATGTAACTTTATTATGAAAACAGCTGCTGAAGATGTTGCTGTAGTTCTCTTGCCATGGTGAGGGTTGGAACAGTGCTGCAATGTGTACTCAAAAAACCTAATTATTAAAAAAAGGGCTTTTATATTAAATTCTTATTTTAAATTGTTGAGTTTTAAAAGTTTAAGTTGGGAAAAATGAGCCAGAGAAAAATGTGTAAATATCAGCACTCTTCCTAGAAACGTCATTGGCCAAACTGCCTTTTTATCTTAGCTACTTCTGGATCACACTGCCCTCTAGCTTTCAGAGGACGTCAGTGCCTTTGAGAGATATGCAATTGAAACAGGATGAAAGGATAATGTTTGTTCCTGATTAATTTTTCTCTTTCTCTCTCTCTGTTTCTCTTCCCTTTTTATCTTTCTCTTAACAAACTGCAGTTGTGAGGCAAAAGGCATAACACAACCTAAACTTAATAAAAGATTACTGATCTGAATTGATTTACCCTTATACTTTCTTATTGTGATTTGTAAATGGAAAACTCTTAGGTTGAAACTAATGCAGTTAATCAATGATATGCATTTTATAATATAAAAAAAATTAAAAGATAAAAAATGTGCATAGAGAATGTAGGACACAGAATTAAAAAAATTAAAGCATTAACTGACTTTGAATCATAGGTGAAAAATAGTAAGACATGTCCAACTGTAAGAAATGCCAGATAAGTAATACTTCTGTAACCATTAGGTTGATTTCTTTCAGTAACATCCAGTAAAATCTACAAAGCAGCAAGGTTTTGACAAAACAAAGAAATCCTCAGAGTCCGGAGAACATATGGCGTTGCATTCCTCACAGCCGTGTCCTCGAGTCATGTTTGGTCTGCTCACATGGAGACAAAAGCACCAGCAATCCACAAACATGTCTGCACCTACTTACACAAAACGTCTGCTGCAGTGTTTCAAATTATGGTTTGAACCAAGCGAGGTAAGAGTTTCGATGTGTTATTATAACTTCATTCAGTAGAGTTTGTGGTTTTTGAGTTACACATTTGAAATCAGGCAAAGCCCTTTACAGGCCTACAAGGACCACTGGTTATGTGTCTTTTCCTGCTCTGTTTCACCTGATTAAAAGAAAAACATTACCTCACTAGATACCCTTATAATGTTCTCCAGGAGCCTTTGAATGAATTATTTTAAAAAAATAAATCAAAGTGTTCAAACACGGAATCCACATCACCGACTTATGATGACATTGATGTAAATCATTATCTCTCAAGATTCTGATTGGATTTGACATAATCTGGTAGGACAGGTCGTACACTCAGTGCTGGTCGTCTCATACGGGCTTAGAGGTTTGGTTGGTCAAAATGTAGAGAACCTGTTAGGTTAATAATGTTAGACTAGTGTTGACTGGACTAACTGAAATTAAACATTTCTATGTCTGAAAAGAAGAAACAATGAAATTGCTTCTTAAGTTGGTCATTGGAGTCAGAAGATTTGCCGTTGAGAAACAAAACAACAGTCCGTCTCTTCAGTATATGGTAAGATATTTTACCTGTATTTATGACACAGCACCAATATTAATAGATAATGTGAAGTAAATGTAGAAAAAATGATGGGATAGTTGGCTAATTTTTCAGGAAGCATGTTGTAAAAAAGCACAACATGCTTCCTGAAAAATGTTATGATTAATTTTTATTGATTAAAAAAAACCCAAAATAAAATAAAAGATTGTACTACCAATAAAGCACAGTGGTAGTCACATTATGCTTTGGTATATTAAAACTAGCTGGCTGAATGTTGTTGAATCTCATCATAATTCAAGCTGATTCTGGAATCAATCAAATCAGTTCATATTTAGCTTCTGGACTGGCTTTTCAAAAACACAAACCTTAACCTTAATTTAATTAGACTTAAAAGCCTAAACAAGGCAAAACAAGGCAACCAACTATCTATCAATCAATTTCACCTTTGGTAAGAGAATAGCTGTAACGAATAATAAAAAATTCCAAAATTGACGAGTATACATAAACGTTTCTACAATTTGTTTTCTTCTCCTTTCCATGATTCAGGGGACACCTTCTTTATCCAGATTCTACTGAACTCCAAGGGACTGAATGTTTTGAGATGCTTCAGCTACAACATGACTCCATCTCCTTACCTCCAACACGGAAACAGCAGACTCCCAATGTCGCCTCGTTCCAACATCATCACACACCGACATCATCTTCTTCATCCCCATGTCCCCGCTCTGTCCTTCCACAATCTTCAAGTTTCCTCCTTCTTCTAAGGCTGCATGGAAATGGTCTCCTGAGGATCCTCCTCACCCTCCTTACTGCCCTGTGCATATTGCCCTGCCAAGCACATGGGTCCTTGTTTCGAGTTGGTGTGGTTGGACCATGGGGGTGTGACCACCTTTTTGCCAAGGCACTTCCAAATGTTGCAGCACAGCTGGCGGTAAATCGCATCAACAGAGACCCCTCACTGTCCTACGCTGCTACGTTTGGCCATGCTGTGCTGCAGGTAGAGTGAAAGTCTTTTCTTTAACAATTGGATGTTTTAAAGTTCTTCATTGGTTTTCTTGTTGAGTCAACCTAGGTTTAGATATCAGTTTTCTGATTGAATATTTCTGTTTAGGAGCCTTGCGAAACATCCAGGGCACTGGAGGCATTTGTGGGTTTCCACACCAAGGCCTCTGGTTATGTTGGACCAGTCAACCCTGGATACTGTGATGCTGCTTCGATGCTGAGCAAAGGCTGGAACAAAGTAACTATTGTCTACTGAAGTTGTCTTTTCTTAGCTAGAACAGTTGTTAAGGAAGCTGCTATATTTTCTTCTCTATGCTCTTGTCTATAAGGCAATATTTCCTTGGGCTTGTGTTGGTTATGAGTTAGATGATGTTCGTAGCCATCCAACGTTTGCCCGATCTATGGCGAGACCCACCGCAGTGCTGCACAGTGTCATGACCTACTTCAGGTGGGCTCACATTGGCATCATCTCTTCTTCTGATGACATCTGGGTGGATACAGCAACCAAGGTCTGGATGTTTGTCTTTTGTCAATTTTCACTCTAGAAGACCAACAATTTAAAGTTTTGTCAAAGTAGAAAGCTGCATTATAGGTGACAAAACCAAACTTGTTTCAGCTTTTTACCAGGATGTGCAGACATTTTATGCCAAATCTTATATGTCATGTCTAGGTGGCAGACTCTTTAAGGAGCCATGGGACAAACGTCAGATTTGTCAGTTTTATGGAAAACACACCTCATGGCATTAGGCGAACCCTGGCCAAAGTCCGCAGGATGAAAGAAATACGAGGTAAAACTGATGGTTCTTGTTGAAAAGAGTTTGGGATGTTTGTTAGACTATGAACAAACTATTCCTAAAAAGGCAAATTACATCTCTCTTGCACCTTTCCCAACTTGTGCCTCACTTTAGTCATGTAAATTTACAGATCTGTAGTTAAGAAATATGTCAAATAAATCAAAAACCAAAATTTCAACTCAATCTCCAAAAAAGAAAGGATGAACCAGTGCCAAGATATATTGCAAGATTGAGATGATGATTTAAGAGAGGAGCAGGTATTAAGAAGAAAAGTTGTCTAAGGCTTGTAGTGTGGTTATAAATCAGAACCGTATCAAACAGCAATCAATGGTAAGCCTAATCCACTTTTAATCTGTTAACATCTTTGTTTGGAAGCACTATAATTCAGTGAGATAACATTCTAGCATCAATGGGGTTACTCTAGTTATTCCAAAGGGTTACTCTGATGTCTTTTTCTGTCCTAGCTGTGATCCTCTGCATGCACTCGGTACTCATTGGCGGCTTGGCCCAGAAGCTCCTCTTGGAAACAGCCTACGACATGCAGATGATCGACGGCTCCTTCGTATTTGTACCTTATGACACTTTGCTCTACAGCCTGCCGTACATTAATGCAACCTACCCTACTGTGAAGAACAACAGCAAACTGCTGCGGGCCTACGATGCCATGTTGACTATCACCATCGACTCCCCTCAAGTGTCATTCTATGATGCCTACAGAGAAGCTATGGAGAGAGGAGAGGTGGCAAGAACATTGAAACCCCAACAGGTGCATCAATTCATACCAGCCCACTATAGTCTGTTTTAATCAAACTGTAGTTGATTTACCTACAAAGTCTGGTTCCTTTGGGGAGGTGAATCTAACTCTGATGTGGAACAAAAATGCCTAAAAATTGAGATCTTGGTTCAATTAAAGTGAACAATGGTGTGATTCGAATGCATATGTGGATGCAAGTACACCATAGACTGCTCCAAAAGCAGGAAGTGGACTATAGCACAGGGCAATCTGGGTAAATGGAACCAAATCAAACACGTGAACCTTCCACTAGGGGTCCTTTACAAAAAACAAAACAGAAATGCTACAACCACTAAAATCTGACACCATTCTATTTTCCTTTACATTTTTGCGAAGAAGGTAGCTGTGCTCATTTCATTTTCAGAGATTTTCATGTTTCCTTCAGTAGTTCTAGGTGCAGAGTCACCACAGGCAAGGTGGTTTGGATCATTTTGACAGTGCAGTATGAAAGGGAACCGCACCATCTGAAAATGTAACAGAATTTAGTCTACCAGACTATCACCCTACGATTCAAAAGGAGGTTCAAAGGGTTAGTTTGTCTGAAGAACAATAAGTAAAGCTGACATCTCTCTTTGCGGTCCAGGTGTCCCCTCTGTTTGGAACCATCTACAACTCTATTCTGTTCATGGCTCATGCAGTGCATCGAGTTCGCGAGTCCCAGGTATGGATGTCTGGAGGAAACCTGGCACAACACATACGCAATTTGGATTTCCAGGTACAGATAGACCCAGAAGTCCATAACACCAAACCACTTTCTTCTAATTTCAGCATAACATGAGGTAAAGTGAGGTTATAGGATTTTATATTTTGTTTATTCACAGGGCTTTAGTCACCGTATCACAACCAGCAGCTCTGGAGCTGTTCAGCTGGACTACATAATCCTGGACACAGATGGATCTACCTTGAATCTCATGCCAACATACAAGTCAGTGTCAGTGTTTAATGATTTCCAATAAGAAACAAATAGTTTGCTCCACCAAGATAAACAACAAATGAATAAGAAAGTCACTTGCCTGACTGACTGGTTAAATGTAAAGTTTGGTATGGAAGTGTTTATGATGTGGGTCTTCTTTTCTAGAATTTTCCCATCTTGACCTTTTTGTTTGAGTAAACAATACAACATGAACTGAAAACCAGTTCCAGGAAATGAAATGAAAAGCAAGGTCCAGGAAATGAATTATACAATAGCTGCCTGCATTCTACGAACTGAAGTCAAAAGTAGTCAATAAATTAAGTATTTTTTTGTTTATAGTATCAGTGTTGTCCCAAGAAACTTTTCATAAGGGTGGCCAGACCAGGCTAGCAAAACTTTTAGGGGGCACAGCTAAAATAATATTTATTCATTTTGCATACATTTTTTATTTTGTTTTATATTTATGTATTCATTGAAGAAAGGGATGGCTTTCTACGATATGAGTATTATTCTCTGAGGAGGCCAGTATTTATTAAGAGGGGCCATGGCCTTCCATGTGGCCCCCTTTGGAGACGCCACTGTATATTTTCCAATTGATCTCATCTTATAATGAGCATAGCATCTTTCAGAGTTTAGCTGTCTCTCATATTTTAACGATTTGCTGAAAAAGAGCAGCCTAATAAACCACACCCTCTTCAATTAACCACTGATCTCACCATTCAATGGCAGGATTGACATGGAGATCAGCATGGTTCACTTCCTGGGTCGAGACATTCACTTCCCACAAGGCTATGGGCCCAGGAGAGATGCTGCCTGCTGGTTTACGCCCGGGGTTATCTGCTCAGGAGGTGAGGAAAACCACAAAAACATTTATTCAGGGTGTATATTTACGGTCTGCTGAAGTTAATTAATATACTTTTAAATGAATTTGTATGCTGCACAGCTCACAGGAATTTTTCAGTTTCTTTCACAAAATATATATATTTTTTGGATAGCATTGTAGGTTAAAGTCTGTTCTCTTTCATTTTCTTTTCTTTTCCAGGAGTGGATCTGCTCTTGACTTTCAGCATGTTCTTCGGTTCTATTGCTGCTTCTGTCTTCACAGTGGCTCTCCTGTACTGCATCAAGTATGAAATTACCTATAGGAACCCCTAAAGTGAATCTGAATTTTAGGAATCTTTAACAGGTTAAAACAACAAAACATAAACAAGTTTTTAATTTTTTCCCCACACGATTCCCTCTCAGGCGACGCGTCAATCAGATTCGAATGGTCAGAGGTCCCAACAAGATCCTGCTTACTCTCCAAGACGTCACATTTATTAACCCATCACTTAGTAACAAGGTCAGCCATTATGCTGTGTCATGAAAACACCATTTTCCCATCACAAATCCCCCTCCAAAATTTTTTGTTAAATTCAATTTTCTTTCTACTATTTAAACCCATGCACTGGTACTTTGTAACTCCTGATACTTTTCTAAACCGGTAACAATTTGCTATCCACAGAAGCTGAGTCTAGATGACAGCAGGACTAGCGGTGGCCGGAGCACGTCTGAGCGCAGCCTCAACACACCCGCCTCCTCCCAGTCTCCGGCCACATACGAGAATTCAAACGTTGTCATTTTTGAGGTCAGATTTCTAGATGTATCCCAGATTGAGAACATGACATCATCACTTTCATTTGTAAAAGAAAAGTGGCAAATTTAGCGTAACCATCAGCGCAGTAAGATGACAGTGTTGCAACATCTTTATCTATGAAGAGCGACCTCACTTAAATGCTATATTATCTTGTCTTTTCCTTTAATAGCTCAGAGTACTTGCCTAAATCTAAACTAGATACATATATGAAAAGAATAAAGTCAGTGTGTGAAGCTTTGAGGGGAGTTTTAATTGAAGACTCTTTCTTCTGATCAGGGTGACTGGGCGTGGCTGAAGAGGCTTCCGAATGGCAGGTTTCGAAGCATTAACCCTAAAACCAGCGATGTCTTTGAATTGGTATGTGAAAATGATAAGAGATGCAAAAGAACATGACTATTTTTTCTAAAGCAGTATACTGCAAGGTTTCCCCCAGTGCATTATAAGTCTGGCAGGCCACCAGGCTTTACTTGACCCCCCACCCACCAGGCTAAGTATTGCTTATTTATTTATTTATTTATGTTTTTTTAAGTGTTTGCATTTTTTAAGACTTTATAGTTGGTGTTCAGGTGTTAATCTTCCAATCTTTCAATAACACATAATTATCAAGTGATATTTAAAAATTTCCTGTCAACTTTAGACATTGTTAAACTCAAAAACCAATTCAAACCCTAGCTCCCAAACACAAGGTGTAGCAAGTTTTCTGGGGAAAACCTGGCACTGTATAGGACATCTGACATTTAGATCAAAATTTCTTAAAGGCTGCAAGGACTGAGGTATGTTAATTTAGAAGTACTGACTACCATAATAAACTATATTATTAAATCAGAATATTTCCTGATTTCAAAATTGAGTACATTTACACCATCTATGATAAAATGGATCCAAGCTTGGTGATTAAACCTTAAATTTAAACTTAAAAGATTTAGATTATTATTTTAACACCTTTAATCTTAATACAAGTTATATTACTGTGCAGCAAAACCTTTGTTATTTGAAATAGCAGATTTTTGTCCAAAATGTTCATTTTATCTGAAAAAAAGGAAACAGATAAAAAAAAATTAAAACCGAATTATTAAAATTTAAATGGTTCTTTGTTCTATGCTTCACTAATAGTCTGAACCCTGAGCTATATAAGAAACGAGTTCTTTCTGCATGTGTTAGGGTTAGTGTCACTCTGTTGAGTTTTGAATTTTATCCAATCACTGACGCGCCAGTCAGTGATATGAAACTTACTGGCCTGCGCTGTAAACATCCATCTCTGAGTAAGTGCAAAGCAGAACTACGCATCTGTTGACGTTAATTTAATATTTGAAAGCCTGGCCAAGACGGCATCGTTCACTACCTTCGGGGCCATTGCTACGCAGTAGAAAATTGGCGCAATTGCCCGGTTGAAATTCAGGCAGCGAGTCTCAAACAAAGCAGTGAAATTAGATTAAAATAAAGCGGAACTGCGTAGGGAGGCTAATTAAAACCCAACGTGTTGTGAAACTACACCAGTAGGTTTGTGCTGCCCGTTGCTGCAGATGAAAGACATGCGTCACGAGAACGTCAATCCTTTCCTGGGCTTCTTTCATGACTGCGGCGTGTTTGCCATCGTCACCGAGTTTTGCTCCAGGGGAAGCTTGGAGGACCTGCTGCTCAACGACGACGTCAAACTCGACTGGATGTTTAAATCGTCTCTGCTGTTGGACCTCATTAAGGTAAATGGCAGCGCTGTAATTTAGGTGGAAGATAAAATGTCAAACAGAGAAGTTGACGAAACTGCATCTATTTCCCCCCTTCGCCCCCAATTTAAAGGGTATGAAGTACCTTCACCATCGTGGAGTGTGTCACACCCGTCTGAAGTCTCGTAACTGCGTGGTGGATGGACGTTTTGTCCTTAAAGTGACAGACTACGGCTACAATGAGGTTCTGGAGTCACAACGGTTCCCCTTCGTGGAATCGCGCCCAGAAGGTAACAGATACAAAACTTTTTCAGAGTTTTTATTTATTTATTTCATTTCAGGATCTGGACAGTTTACTTACTTTTTAGGGAAGGTGTACTTATTAGAACATGAAATACATTATTGACCCTTATTGATGAAATGTCCCTTCTTCCAGGGAAAACTTGGTTTAACTACTAAAAAAAAGGTCTAATTATATATATAAAAAGATAATATACATCAATCTTACCAATCTTTTGCTTACACTGAATTGTGGTTTAGGTTTTGACCAGGCGTTTCTTATACTTGTGAAATAGAGAAGCATTGATTCTGATTTCTTTCTGAAAGCTGCTCATTCTGCAACCCTGCAGTGTTTAAAATTAAATCTGTAGGTTCACACGGATGAAAAGTTGACCCTGCGGTCTCATTCTAACAGATAATTTCTCAAACTGTAGCAACAAGAGGACATTAAATCACTTTTATGTTGCAGAGTTGCTGTGGACGGCTCCAGAGGTCCTGAGAGCCAGTCATCCAGGACTCCACGGGACTCTCACCGCTGACGTTTACAGCTTTGCTATCATAATGCAGGAGGTTGTGATCAGAGGTCCTCCATTCTGCATGCTGGACCTGTCTGATGCAGGCAAGACATCTCATTTGAAAAATTGGTTGTTCTGCTGATGATGGAAGGCACAAGATGTAGAGCATTTTTAATCAGAAAAATGGAAATTAATAAGATAAATAGTTTTCAAATACATAAAAAATATATAGTGTTAAAAACGGTTCGTTTTCTTTAAACAATTTTGTTTGTACTGTTGTACAGAGTACTTTTCAATAGTCATCATCTTATTTTACTGGGTCAGCTCACTTTCGCAAAAGTAAATCAGATCAGAAACAGTCAATTTTATGAGGTATGTTGTTCATTTTTGGACATTCTCATTAGCAGTATATATAGAAGTGACTCTCCACCCAGGGTGGCATAACTTAGGGGATGGCTAGAGAATTTCAAGCAATAACAAAAAATGTATTCACGTATTTTGAAAGTATATTTTGTAAAAAAACAAAAGAAAATATTGTTTCATCATAGATATTACTAAAATCTTTCTATTTGTTCTGCTCTATAAGTTTTTTTGGCTAATTAAATAATAACAAATAACTGTTATTTTCTTAGAGCATATGCATAAACAAGATGGATCATGTGTGATAAACAACAGCTAGATGATTTTGCTTCTTTAAAAAAAATACATACAAAGTTAATGGGTATCTATTGTAAAAGTATCAATGCAGAATTCCACAACATTGCATTTTCTCACGTCAAGTCAAAATTAAATCACTGATTTATTTCAAAGACAATTAAAAGTACTTAAAACAACCTTAAATGTGTAAACATAAATGATCTCCAACGTCCAATATCAGACTCAAGTTTGCTGATCAGAGTTTAGCTTAATTTGAAAGAGGAGATCCCTGCTAAGCTCCTGTTTTATGTCCTCAGAAATAATAGAAAAGCTTCGTAAGCCTCCACCTCTGTGCCGTCCGGTGGTCAGTCCAGATTATGCTCCTATGGAGTGCATCCAGCTGATGAAACAATGCTGGACCGAACAGCCAGACAAGAGGCCGACCTTCGAAGACATATTTGACCAGGTTATTCCTTTTTATCTACAATCTCAATTCTAACAAAATCTACTTTTAAAGTGCACTTTTTAAATAAATTCTGTTGGATATTCATGCGCTTCTCGTCCTTTCAGTTCAAAAACATCAACAAAGGGAAGAAGACCAACATCATAGACTCGATGCTGAGGATGCTGGAGCAGTACTCCTCTAACCTGGAGGAGCTGATCAGAGAGCGAACGGAGGAACTGGAGATAGAAAAGCAAAAGACGGAGAAGCTGCTGACACAGATGCTTCCCCCGTACGTTACCACTCATATAACTGAGCAAAGAAACATGCGTGGAATTCAAATTTTATATTTTAAGGTAAAACAAAGGATAAAGACGAAAACAATACTGATAAATCTGTCAGGAAAGCGTTGAAGATTTGTTAGAGCTCTCAATTCTCCATTTAAAGTGCACGTTTAGTTCGGTCTGGGTTATACAAACTTATTTAAAGTTTTTTTTCACCCCTCCAGATCAGTGGCAGAGGCTCTGATGGTGGGAGCAGTAGTGGAGCCAGAATATTTCAACAACGTGTCGCTCTATTTTAGCGACATCGTTGGCTTCACCACCATCTCAGCCAACAGCGAACCTATCGAGGTGGTCGACCTCCTCAACGACCTTTACACACTGTTCGACGCCATTATAGGAAACCACGATGTCTACAAGGTTACTCTTTTCTAGTTAATCTTGTGTCTAAAGAGGTAACATCAGGTGGTTGAAATTGTTGCTCATTTTCTCACGGCCTTCTCCAGGTGGAGACTATCGGCGACGCCTACATGGTGGCGTCGGGTGTTCCCGTCCCCAACGGCAACCGCCATGCTGCAGAAATTGCCAACATGTCTCTGGACATCCTCAGCGCTGTGGGAACCTTCAAAATGAGGCACATGCCAGACGTTCCTGTCAGAATACGAATAGGACTCCACACAGGCAAGTACAGAATGGAGTTTAAGTCGAGTTCTCCGACTTTCGATCGACAGTCATCCAGACACCGAAGATCCATATGTACACCAAATGTTTGTTCTTTGACAGGAGAAACTTGACTTTGGATCTGTGGTGTGTTGCAGGTCCGTGTGTAGCAGGCGTGGTGGGTCTCACCATGCCTCGCTACTGTTTGTTTGGAGACACGGTGACCACCGCTTCTCGAATGGAGTCCAGTGGAATGCGTAAGTTCACACAAGTCAGAGAACAAGTGTGTGGATAAAATTCTAATTAAAGAAACTGGCACATATTTTCTGATCTAAGGATTAAGTCTTTTTATGCAGAAACCAAACATTTCCAGATTTAAGTGCAATAAGAAGGTACAAAAAAAATCAAAAAATGGCTTTGAAATAACGTCATTTTTCAGATTTTTGATTTTAGTCAAAATATGTACTTTTTTTCTGTTATCTCTTGATATCAAGCACAATCTTTAAATTTGAAGTCTTTGCAATTTTGTTAAGGTGTGCAATCTCCATGTAGCTGTTACTTTACCTATAGGTTTTCTGACCAGTTGGAAAGCATTTTACTTGGGTTTTTTTCCAGATTGTTTTCTTTGTTCTACTTTTTTGTGAGGTAATCTAGGATATTTTGATGTAAATGATTCTTTTTCTTATTTTCTTATTTTTATGGTAGCCTACAGGATTCATGTCCATCAGAGTACAGTAAAGGTCCTGCAGGACCTCAATCTTGGCTACAAACTTCAGTTGAGGGGCCGCACAGAAGTCAAAGTACAAATCTTCAGCAAATACAAAGATAATGTCACCCGTGTGACTAGAAGCATGAAAAATTAAATTTTTTGTCTCTACCTCTTCTTCAGGGAAAAGGAATAGAAGAAACATACTGGCTGACAGGGAGAGATGGATTCACCAAACCTCTGCCGGTTCCTCCAGAACTTAAGTCAGGGTAGGGATGAGTTTCTTCCATCCCCTCCCCGTGTTTGTCTTTCTGCTCTTTTTCTTTCCCCACCTCCTTATAGAACTAGAATTTCCAAGTTCTCTCCAGATTCTGAGTCCTGCACTGGTTTTGAATAACTACCTATAAGTAACCTTATCAAAATCAGCCACTTTCATACTGGTCCTTGCATGAATTTGTTCTTCCCATCTGAAATCTTACGGGGGAATATCATATTGGTTACAGTTTTATAAACAGATTAAGATTATACAATGCTTCATTGGAAATTAAACAAATATTGTACAGTAAACAAGAAAATCATCTACACTATCACTTTGACACAATGGTTCTGGTTTTATTATACACTTTATGCAAAGTAAAGTACATGATTTAGGTGTAGTAGTCAACCATACCACAGTTACAGACACCATGTTCTAGTAATATCTTTTTACAAGCAATTGATTTTAAGAAGACAGCTACACTCAACATTCAAAGAAACGCCACAAAGAAACAACACAATCTCCAAGAATGTGACATTTATGCATGTTATTTCCTACTTTTGTTTCAGATTAGTCCACATTACTCTATAATACTATTGTAATAGCGTTTAGGTCATTGTTTACATGCAAACACCATATTCATAGCAATCCGTAATCTGCAGCCGCAATTGTTTTTTGGTCTTTTCTTGACAGGGTTTTGCATTTACCCTAGCACATCCAATGCCAAGTGTCCAAAGTAAATAACAATCAACAAAATTTTTGGTTGGTGGTTGCTCCTCATTGCCAGAGGTGCAGTCATAAGCTGGTTCTCCTCCTCTCAACATCTGCTGGCTCACTTTGTGCCAGCCACTTGGGCCAGGTCCTCCAAGGAAATCCTAAAACCTTACTAGGCTAGTTGAGAAACAGTCCCTGTGCTTTCCTCTGAATCTTCTCCCGGTGTTATGTGCCTGGAACACCTCACCTCCAGGAGCCATACTTACCAGATCTTCAAGCCACCTCAACTGGCTCTTGAGACTTTGAACATGGAATTGACTTGAGGACAGGACTGTGGAGGTAAGTTTTGCAACTGAAGGACATGTGGACTAACGTGGAGAGTATCTGAATGTAAGAGGAGGTCAACAAAGCCTACCGTCATTATTTTCTGATGAGGTTCAAACAAACTAGATGATCAGGATCTCTGGATATTTGGTGATATATCAGGGGAGTGTTTTGATGAACACTATTAGCTTGTCAAAAACAGAGAGAATTGAGTTTATTCATGATCCAAGAAGCTCCCAATGTATTTCATTAGTCTGATTGGTAGCCAGCTTGGGATGAAGGACTGTTCTCAGGGGAATATCAACCTATGAGAAAAGGAAGCTGGAATCAACCTATTACTTTTGGATGGCAAGATGACTCCTCCTTCCACTGGGCCACAGTCAAGCAGAGAAGTTGACCACAATACAAACCCTGGCACTGAGTCAACCTTGCCTCTCTTCTGGGGTAATCTGACAGAAAACATGTGTAGCACATGAGTTACTAGACATAGCTGCTCAAGGAGTTGGTGACGAATTGTTGTTCCAGTAATCATCTGTGCATGCTCTTACATTGCTCCAATGTACTCAAGAAGCTGAGTACAATGGCTGAAACAATCGTTTGAGTTCATATAGGAAATACTGTAATGAAGTTGAGGACAATGCTGGATGTGAGTTATCAGACTGGACTCTCTCTCTGTATGAAGAAGTTGAAGTTTAGTAACTTGACAGATGCAAGTGAAATATATTTGAAAGTAAATGATGGATTGATCACTTCAGTCACTCTAGGGCACTGCATTCTAGTGAGGTAGTTTCATCCTTTGATTCAAATGTGTAGGACCAGGGACTTGTCTAAAAGTTGAGTCTCAAACTCGAGGACTGCAGGTTGAGACCCCCGGTCTACGGGATACTGAGTAAAGATCTTTAGCCATCTTTCCAGGAGTAACTTCAAACAAAAGTAAACGGAGGGTCCTGCACTGGCAGAATACAAGTAGTAATTGTCCTAATTACCTTCTACACCTCAAAATAATGTAGAATTGCAATGCTATATCATGCACAGAGGTGCATAGTGGTGATGGGTTCTGAGTTTTAATATTTTATTCTGGAGGAACTGTTGGCAGACCTGACTCTAGTTTGTAGTACCTGGGAAAGAACCATTGCACCACTAGTACTCTTCTGTTTCCTCAAAACATGGACTCATGGCCAAAGCTTTCGGTTGTCTTAGAAGAATTGTGTTGAAAGATTTGGAGGAATTGTACTGCTTTGTGAAAAAATACCTTTAAGGAGAAAACTAGCATTTAAGTCAAACCTTGTAAAATCTTTTATGATCAGACTTTCTACTAAAAATGAGTCTCCAAGGTTTCAGTCATTTCCCTTTAAAATGCTGGACCTATTGGGTGGCAAAAACAACAACAATGAAACCACTAGATTTTTTAGAGAGAAACGTGCCATTGCAGGACTGCAGAACGTGAGTGTGTGTGTGCTGTGATCACGATGTTCGCTTCGTCTCAACAGGCAAATGGCCCACGGGCTGCAGATGGCCGAGATAGCCCAGTACAAGAAACGGAAAGCCGAGAAACAACAGCAGGAACAACTTGCAAAGAAGAAAAACTGAGGTAATGTTATGCATTATAAAAATGTATAACATTACTGGCTTGGTTGACAACGTGACTCGTCCTTTGGCAAACATAGTTTGGGGATGAACTGTCTTTAAGGTGTTACCACAATTTATTTAGACTTGATTGGTCTTTAACGCAACCCCTTCCAAGTTTGGCGAGAAACATTGGCTATGACAAAACACATATATTTATTAGTTAAATTCAATATTCAATATTTTTGAATACATTTTAAATTTAGAAACCTTTCAAATGGCCAATTGTTTTTCCCTCTAAGAAATAGATCAAATGTTTGTTGCGGTTGCACATTTACTGACTATGCCTTATTCTGTGTGCTTGACTTAAGTCGTTGACAAAATTTCTTATTAGACTTTAACCTGGGTTGTATCAGTATGTAATTTAATGCTATTAAAAGCAGTGGTATCTGAAGACAGTTCATGTGAGGATTGTGGGGACTTTGTCCGTGGGATTAAAAGAAAAGCTCCTCTTTTTTGTTCATAAAAAACTCAGTTCTTCTACTTTACAAGTCTTTTAATCTGCTCACCACATCGCTGCTGTCACTTGAAAACTTGTACTAATTGTCCTTCACACCTTCAAAATGATCAAACCAACATGTTTTTCATTCGATGGCAGCAATGTGTTGATGCTGACTAAGTTGATCGGAGAAGTCATGATGTGTCTTTGAAATAATAGTTTGCCACTATCAGTCTGCAGTAGAGAGCAGTCAGATCAACCCCAGTTTAAGGAATCAGCAAGAAATTTGCATGGACCAGTGGAATTAATGGCTTGTCAGATTTGGGCTGGTTTCAAGATGAGCTTCAGCCATTGAAACCAGTCAAACCTTTTAAACTTTTATAGCTGTCAACGCTTTGCAGATATTCCACAATTGAATAGTTGTAGTGCAAGGGGATGCTTCACATGGTCCATTTTACAATGTTTGTACTGAAAGATAGAGAAATGTCAAATGTGCCAAATGTCCCCCAGAAAACTAATAAATAAAAAATTACACAAAAGTCCTCAGGTTACTTTTAAAGGTTTGATGACGTTCTCAAAAACCAGCCCTGGTCTGTTGGCTTGACTTTACCCATGAGAACTTCTGTCTGATTCTCCAAAAAGAAATGGTTCTGACATCTGCCTGCTGCAGACATGGCAGTGATGACTTGATTAAAGATGTGTTTTTATGGATTTGAAAATCTGATCATCTCCATATCTGATACATATCATTTAAATTTCTCTACTTCTGTGCTCATTGTTTTGTATTCTATGTTCATCAAGCTCAAATATAAATCAGGTATTTCTTCAACATGACAAGCTGGAAACTTGGGAGTTTCTTTGAAACCTCTTTTAAGGGGCAGCTAAGATTTCATGGTGATGTACTCAGACGTCCTTTGCTGTGTTTCTCCCTCTTTTTTGTGTGTGATCCTTTGACTTTAAAGAGTAGACACTGAGTGGAAATTGGATTCTCCCTCAAAATTTACCTTCATGTGTAAGGTAAATATTGGAAGGGCAGATTTTTTTAGACATGTTTTGGTGTTTGTTGCGTGTTTCTTTATGCTCTAGAAATAGTCTCTGTAGATAGTTGTTAGACCAGAAAGTTGGCAGTTCCGGTCCTGCTGGTTTGGTTCTAGATCTTGCTCTTTCCAAACACAACTGGCTTATATATTTGCTGAGTTATCTCCTCCACATGTTATCAAGTTCTACTGGAGTCTCAAATAACCTTTTTATTTAAATCTAGTTATCAGGCAAGATAAAAAAAACTAAACCCAGCATGAAATTAGTCCTTGGAATTGCTTGCTCTGGGCTTAATCTTATACTTTTCATCTTCTCCATGTTTTGTTTTTGATTAAAGAAATAGCTCCAGATTTTTTAACAATGTTTGAGAGAGCACATAATACATGTAATTTTTCTGTGTGTTTGTTAGTTGTATTTTATTTTATGTTTTTAATCCAACACTTTCTACAAAAGGAAAAAAATGCTTTCAACTCAACTGTTTTTTGGGTGTTTGCAAGAAAGAAGAGCTATTTCTTCTTAAAGACTACAAGCTTAGCTCATTGTTCTTTCCTTTACCTCTCTCTTGTTCTTTCTGCAGGTGCAGATCTTTCGACGCTTCAAAGTAAATACAGTATTTTGCCTTAAAAACATAGAACTATTCCTTCCCAATTTTTAATGACCCGAACCGATTCTAATTTTCTCCCTCCACGCTCCTCCTCATGGCTTCTGTTTCTCTCACTCAGGATGTCGTTGGCTGAAAACAGGGACATGAAGCAGGTGTTTCACAAGGCAGTAAAGAAGATCTCTCACGTCCGCGTGGTGACACAGCTCTACGTGCCCGAAGACGACCACAACGTCATGCTGACGCACCACTGAGTGACTGACTTTGTCTGGGGATAACTCAAGAGCACCGCCTCCCCAAAGCTACAGTGATAGAGAACTCTGAAAATGAGCGTTCAGCTAGAGAGAGAGAAGGAGGGTAGTAAAAGTGTTGGTTGGGGTTTACAGCAGCCAGAGCGTTTGAGTGAATGTCTGTGGGCAGCGGTGCCAAAAGTAGGTATGCGCCACATGCGACGCATAGGGGGCGCTGTGCTAAAGGGGGCGCCATAGCAGAATGGAAAAATGATCTCTAGTCGTCATTAATGTGTCCCCGTACACCTTGGTGTCAGTGGCTTGAGCTGCAGACACGAAGCCTGAATGGGGAACGATCTACGGAGGCTGACAAGTGATGAGTCGGCAAAGATGGGATAGGCAGAAAGTCTCGGTCAGCAGCAGAGGAACTTGGCTAATCTCTCTCTTTCGTCTCTGTCACCTTGGCTCTTCTTCTGGAAGGACATTTACTAGGAAGGGAAGCTCTTTGGTGCTCTGTCTTCTTCAATGTACAAATAAAATCCCAAAAGATTTGGGCTTAAACAGAAGAGAACAGACTTACATGGGCATTCAAGACCCAGACAATGTTTACAGTCTCTTCTGTCAGTCGGTAAAAATTTTCTAATTGCTTGTTTTCATTTGTATTAACAAAAAATAATAATAATGAAGAAGAATAAAACTCTCAATGTTGAAAAGAGAAACATTTTAATCTTACTGCTATCTGTGTAATATTGCTATGTTTGCTTGTTACTTTTCAAATAGGGAAGAAAAATATCAAATCACACAATGTGAGGAATGCGACATCACATTCCATATTGCTCTCTACAGGACAAGTTGCTTCAAATGGCCTTTTAGCACAGACAAATTATTGATCGGATGTAAAATGGTCACCTTAAATGCTGTATTTGATCCGAAATAAAGGAATAATATCAAGTCAATCAACTGTGCATGTATGTTGTGTAAAAAAGCAACAGAATTTACAGTTTGTGAAAAACTCTTCCAGACACACGTCTCACTCCTAAAGAGACCCACAGCGCCCTCTTGTGGCTCCACAAGACCGAACCGAGCCTTTGCTCTTCGCAGATGGTGTCCTGCAGGATTATCCCTCCTGAGCCATTGTTCATGTGTGTAATTGTATATTTAAAATCCAGCAACTGACCACCAGCTTACTGCATTCTGTTCTGCACACGAAACGTGTTTGAATTAATGCACTTTCTGTCACATTACATCTATTCTTCACATGTTGGCTTGGATACCTAAAGCAATGTCATGTCTAGTTGGATGAGCTCCAGTTATTTAGTCAGAAAGAGAATTCAATGGTTAGAAGAAATAAAAACGTTTACATCTAAAGACAAGAGCAGAAAATGTATATTTAGTATGCATTCATAAAACAGACACTTATGCATTCTGCTACCTAGTCCTGAGATTTGGGATAAATTTGTAATGAGAAAGGTCTGTTTTACATAGAAATGTTCAGGAAATGTCCGCCTTCAATCAAAGTCTAAACCATTGGTTATTGCAGATGTGCTTCTGATATTTGCTCCCATTGGCAGATGACATATGGCAGAAGCATAGAGCTGCAGATTATGGCTGTGTGCCGCAGGATTTACATGGTTAGCCAGATGTCAAAGGGACGGTGCTTGGAGGGGGAGGGAAATGAACACAAGGGTGAGTTATTTTATAGTGATATAGAATAAGCTGAACTATGAACTGGACAAAAGAGACCTGGATAAATCCTATGATGGTGATTTGTTGCTTGGAGACACATCTGTGGCCCTCATTGCAAACAAACAAAAAGAGACGCTGCTGCTAGTGAGACATAAAACGTTTCATCTGTTGATCTTCACATTCAAAGTCACCCAGTCGAAGAGTATGTTTCACCACAAATGTGATCCTGCTGAACATCAATCAAACATATACAAATGTGTGAAAAACATTATAACAAGAGAAAAAGACTACTTACAGAAATATAATCATCAGTTTGCTGGTTATAAAAAAGTTTGTTTTTGTTGTTTTTTTTGTTCTCAGTAATAAAATTGATCATAGAAGTAAAGCGAAATCACACTTCCTGCTGCCAATCTTACAAAATGTAACTCTGTAAAATTGTACTTTATTAACTATTTCACACAAAGCACAGACTTTTCCTAACACACATGTAAGATTTATTTTACTGCATAGATCAATATTTTACTGCATAGATCAATATTCATTCTCCAAACATACTGTACTTCTTCATGTCGTACTTCTATATCTGAACAATACCCACAAACATCTCAAAATGTGTTAAATTGTTTGGCCCATTGCACTGCAACACCAACATGTATTTATATCCCTATATTTGAAGGAGTACATGTTGGAATACAGGCATTTTTGAGCCAGTATTCCAGTATTTGTGATTAAATACTGAGAATGTTTAATCACAAAGTCCAGATTAGGAGACAATTTCAGAAGAGTCAACAACAACTCAGTATGCCATGAACATCTGCCTGTAATACTATAATGACCAAGATTTTATATGTGCAAATGATTGGATCTTTCTCGCATGATGACACAACTGATGCTTTATGTAAAGCTCAGTGTTTTCACGTCGGCAGAAACACTTCGGTCTGCATTCCATGACACAATCTTGGATGAGCTTGACAGAAATGCAATCTTGACAATACATCATCAGATTTACCCTGAAAATTGTTCTTTGATATGCACACTTGGTTACATCCCTAAGGTGAGCTAAGTGTGGTCTAGTGCTGGATGGTGAATTTCACTCTGTATTTGTTCCATTTTTATGACTTGTAACATTAGAACATTTTCAGCATTGATGCCTGTTTTATGCTTAAACAAATCTCATTATTTCTCAAGGTAATTACTCTGAGGGGTTTTGTCCGGGTCTAGGAACTGGTAAACAGACCTGGTTGGTGCACAGGAAGCAAAATTGGTGAACAACTACAGAAACTACAGTCAGAGAGGCAGGTGCTCAAGAGTTAATTTGCATTTGCATGGCTCCCAGCAACTTCTTTTAAATATGAAAACCTCACCTAGGCCCAAGGGGATGGGGGATGTAGGGCAACACGGAAACACGCAGTTTCTGTCTATTCTTCGCAGTTTCCTACAATTTCCCAAAAAACTCTTGCTGAAGGCCCTCAATCTCTGAGCGCAGCAGCGCTAGGTGTCAATAGCTGTCGAAAATCCCACTTTCCATGCAGTGTATGTAGATGTATGTATGATTTAGAACTTGTATAGAGTAGAGAAAACAATAGTCAGTTGTTTGAAGAATCGTTGGTCAGTAATCCAGCTCAGGTTTGACCAACTCTAAATATGTTACATCTTGAACTATAGCTGATCAGATGAAGTAAACAACCCCTAAAATCTGACCTTAAATTTGGAGTCGAATAGGAATCAGTAATCAAATAACTTCAGTTTCTTATGGCAGCTGTGGTGTATGTTTGGGGAGCATGTGACAGGTTCATTTCACCCTTTGGCTGTATGGTGCCCTGGGTAGTGAGCCATATTGCTCATAGAAAACAAACCAACAACAAAAACACTTGTTATGCCATCAGTCTAAAGTCTAAAGCAAGAGCTGAACTGTATCAAAGTAATTATGACAATAAACCTCATAGTTCCCATTTGGCTTTGAACCAGGACTCCACTGTTTTTCAGATACATCAACAATGGAGTAGCTCTGATACGCCTACGAATGTTTACATCTGAAATGTTAGAAAGCAGCATCTTAATCTAGATTAAGGTGATTATTCAGAGTAATTTTAAGTTAATTCACAATGAATGGATGAAAGGTACAAAAAAAAGTCCCCAGATAAAATCATGTGGTTAAACTTTTTTATTTTATTTTTGTATTAAAATGAAAACATTTTAACCATCTCTGTTCTCATTTTAAGAACTATCTGTCTGCATCTGCTGATCTGCTGATGCGATGTCAACAGCAGCAGAGCCGAGAGCTCACTCTGAAACAACATCATGAGTCGGTAACAAAGGGAGGTATGCTCCCCTTTTGTGCTGCCTGTGTGTGTGTGTGTGTGTGTGTGTGTGTGTGTGTGTGTGTGTGTGTGTGTGTGTGTGTGTGTGTGTGTGTGTGTTTCTGCTTTGTTGACTCCGCTTCTTTGTTACAAGTACAATAGATGTAGAAAATCTACTGTAAAATACAGTTCAGGCCACCAGAGGGAGCAGTGATGTAATTGTCAATCAAGTGATGGAAGAAGCTCACTTGGACTAGATTCCTCACAATGTCACAAGCTAAATTA
Organism: Micropoecilia bifurca; assembly: GCA_903067075.1. Taxonomy (NCBI): domain Eukaryota; kingdom Metazoa; phylum Chordata; class Actinopteri; order Cyprinodontiformes; family Poeciliidae; genus Micropoecilia; species Micropoecilia bifurca. Next base: position 40,507 of record CAEGAF010112840.1, read on the forward strand.
CTTTAATTACAATTTATATAATTAGTTCATAGTAACTGCTTTAAATGCTTACTTTCAGTAAATGTTGATGTTTTTCATTTTTCACTTTCTCATTTCAGTCCAGAAAACACTGACTTACCAGTAACTTTTTAGCGAGATAGAGGAGCTTGTTTAAAGCCAATAATTCCTTAATATTGATGAATAAATATTAGTTCCACTGGTAGATTACTTCACCTATAACATTGGGAAAATGTCTAGGTGTAAGTAAAATAATCTGCCAGTGGAACTAATATTTTTTTCATCAATATTATGGAACTTCTGACGTAAAACTTAAGTTCACATCTCTTGCTGAAAAGTTACTTTAAAGTTATATTTACACTAAAAACTAAACACAACATACTTGGTAAAATGTAGTTTTTTTTGCATTGTAAATCAATGTTCAGTAAAACCCCCCAAAATAACATGGTTTTTTTTAAGAGCCAGAACAAGAATACAAAAATGGAGAAAGCATAATATCAAAGCCACAATGACGTGACCTCAGTGGAAGACAACAGTTTGAAAATCTCAGAGGAAGTAGAACTAAAATTCTCCTCCACACCTTTAAAACCGTCGACGGAAACAAGGGAAGACACACAATATGATTTGTTCTCCCAAGCAGAGTCGGCAGATGAAAGGACAGGAAGGTCTCATGACAGACACGGTTAGAAGAACCAGATTTCCATTGAAAAACAGCTGATGTTTCCCCTGGGAGGAGTTAGGTTGCTGGTTGACTCAGCTGGTAGCTGGGCGTCACTGTGGGAGAGATTTAAGAAGGTATTTCAGATGTCATAATGGTGTCCGGTTGTCCTGTAGCAGAGCTAAAGAGAGGAGGCGTTGGAGATAGTGAAACTGATTTATTCGGTTAATGATGGGGTAGCAGAAATACCTGAGAGGATTAAAAGGCAGATTGATCACAAAAGCTAAGAACTGAAGAAAAAAAATCAAGGTTCAATTCCTTTTTGCCATTTGGATAAATGTCAAATTTCATAAACATTAATATTGAGTGTAAATTTATCAAATTTAGCAACAACTAACATCCATTAAAACCAATATGTTTATAACGGAGTCGCTATGTCTGCTCTAAATTTGACATAGTTTGCTAATTTTTACAAAAATTAACTCTAGAGATTCTTGTTTGCTCTTAAATGTAAATTTTATGACTACATGGGAATTTTAGGCCTCAATATGGAAGTGTTTAACTGCCAGGCTTAGATAAATAATGGAGCAGTATGTAGAAACATTTTTGTCATTGAGATACTCCTTCTGTATTAATTTCCTAGCTCAGACAGTTAAATACTTTCATGCTAAAAAAAAATCACAAAGGTTAGTTTTCAATTTTTGGAGGCAAACTGGTTTAACGACCAATTGTGCACACTATTCGTCAAGTAAAAAAATTACCGTTAAGTTACTTGAAAGTCTTAAATTGTAAATAGTTTTCACTGAAGCTAGTATATAGCTAGGTTGAAGAAGGGCTATTGTGACCCAAACAATTCAGTTACAGCTTTCTCTTGAGTAATGGCGCATTATATTCATTATTTTATCCTATAATACACAATTGAGGTTTAATTTATAATTAATGCCAAATAAATGTTACTATATAGAAGCCTCACTACTTCCTTAAATGTCATAAATGTAATTTGTTTACAATAAAAGGACATTCAGTCTGGTGTTTGTCTCACTTCAATCTGAGTCATTGGCTATTTCATTCCTATGATTATAGTATCATTAGTGGTAAGTAAGCATTAAATATCTGTATAACTTAAATTGTCATATTATTTTCCCCTTGCACAGAGTCCTCCACTGCACTGGAATAATTCTAAATTACATTTTAGGTCTTTGTCAAGCACAAGGACAAATTATTCAAAGCCTGACAGGTGGTCCTGCATGGAGCTAGGGGTACGATTCCCTCTGGGGTCACCTGCACAACATATGATCCCACTCATTAGCCTGGAAGGTACTTGAGAGAAAAGGTTAAAGTGAATGGTTGTAAGCGAAGCGTAGCGGAAGCCAGGAAAGCCAGGAAAGCCGAGCATGGCATTCTCGGCAGTGTGGAAGAACACTGATACCTCCCCTGGGTGGGGGGCAGGGTTGTCCTCCTAGAGGACTCTTCCCCAAACATGTCAGCGCTCTCAGCAAGCATTTAGTGCTACATAGCTACTCTGAGGTCACGTGACGACAAAATATTACTGAGAAATAAGGCAGACAAAGTGAGATTGTAACATTTGACTATTCAACAAGATTTTTTTTGTTATGTTTCATTTTTTTATTTGATCTAAGGAAACTGCTTTTATATATATATATAATTTTAATGACACTCTTTATATCTATTGCTACAGTTTTCTCATGACAAAAATATGATTGTGTTTTCGCAAGTTTATGTTTTACTTATTGTAGTTTAATAATAATGATGATAATAATAATTTATGTACATTGTTTTGGATTTTCTGTCATTATTGTCTATATTGTTCTTCTATTTAACCTCAGTAAATAGTTTTGTGTTATCTTTAACTGCTTGTAAGTGCTTTATCAATAAAAACTGATTTATTGACAGACTGACCGGCTGATTTAATTTAAACTGCTTGTTTATTCAACGGAAATGTCATTGTAATACAAATGTACATTAAATATCTATGTAATATTTGGACAGAAGTATTATTATTCTGTTTCTACAGGCCCGAGATCCCTTTTTGGAAACCGTACAATAGTGGTTTCACTTGCTAAAACGAGCCTGCAAAGCCACCTCCTACTTATGAACTTTAGTTGTATCTTTGGAACACGATTGGTTCAAGGCATTGACGCAAAGTGCTAATATCTTGCAGCGATTGGTCCAGGCGTCTGTCATGACATATCAGTCAAAGTGATGGGCCAATCACAGCCGGCATTCGAGTCTTTGTTCCTCCCGCTTTCTGGCTGACGCAGAGGGTCATGTGTTGTTTGTGCTCTGGCCCGTAGAGATGTGTACAGGAGTAGAAGGGAACGGATTGCTAAAGGAGCTAACTGGATCCTCCCGGTTACAGAAGCGAGGCTGAGCGTGGCCATGTTCTACACGGTAGGCTTTATTTCGTGATAAAAGCCAACAGTGGAGCGTATTCGTCGCCGAAAAGAGTCGGAGAGACGTGTTTTATTCAGGCGGGGTAACAAAGCCGGTGTGTGAGGATTGCAAATCTGAGCCGTACGAGTCACCGTTAGCTGGCCTAGCCGGACTCGGGAGCTTCGTCTCCCAAAACAAGAATGGGGTCTGAGTCCACTCGGATTAGCCTGCTACTAAAGTGACCTTTGCTTATATTCCCCTGATGGCTAACTTCACGAATTACCAGGAGGGTAAGGCGGCTATGTTGATGGTGGAGCCGCAGCAGAGGGACGTGGGGACGAGTCCTGCGGCCGCCAACACAAACAGAGACGGCGCAGTCGGGGAACCCCCTTCCCCGTTAATTAATATCGGCGGCGGCGGAGGAGGCTCTCGTTTTCACCAACATTTGCCGCCCCCCAATCACCTTCACCACCACCAAAACCTCAGCCTCGACTCGCCAAAGGATCAACAGCAGCACCATCACTACCAGCTGGCCCCACAGCAGCATCTTTCCGGGGAAAACGCCGCCGAGTCCCCGGGCAGAAAAGCCGCCTCCTCCTCCTCCTCCTCTATCAGCCAGGTACAAACAGCCGAGGACCCCGCCGCTAGTGGCAGCGGCAGCAGCCATGTATACGCCGCTGTGACCGTCGCTAACAGCTCGGAAGTCGTGGATGATATTCGAAAGTGCGGCTATTTGAGAAAGCAGAAACACGGACACAAGCGGTTTTTCGTGCTCCGGGCTGCCAGCCATCTGGGGCCGAGTCGTCTGGAATACTACGACAGCGAGAAGAAATTCAGAAACAGCCTGCGCACCGCTGCCGCGGCCGCCGCGAGCGGAGGAGCGGTGGCCGCTTCGCCTCCGAAGAGGGTTATTTACCTCTACCAGTGTTTCACGGTGAACAAAAGGGCGGACTCTAAAAACAAACACCTCATTTCCCTGTACACTAAGGACGAATATTTTGCCATTGTGGCTGAAAACGAGACGGAGCAGGAGGACTGGTATGTGGCTATCAGTGAGTTGATGAGTGAGGGGAAGAGGGGCCACGTGGACTCCGATGATTTAGATGATGGCTACGGTACAGTCAGCCCTGGGACTGTGTTTAAGGAGGTTTGGCAGGTTAACGTTAAACCTAAAGGACTGGGTCAAACTAAAAACCTCACAGGTGTTTACCGGCTATGCCTGTCTACTAAAACCATTCACCTCGTTAAACTGAACTCTGAAACCCCCTGCGTTAACCTTCAGCTGATGAACATTAGGCGCTGTGGACACTCTGAGAGCTTCTTCTTCATAGAGGTGGGCCGCTCCTCCTCCATCGGGCCTGGGGAAATATGGATGCAGGTGGACGACTCGGTGGTGGCCCAGAACATGCACGAGACCATCCTGGAGACGATGAAAGCCCTGAAAGCTTTTGCGGAATTCCGGCCGAGGAGCAAAAGCCAATCTTCAGGCTCCAACCCCATGTCGTTCATCACCACGCGACGCCACCTGGGTAACCTGCCTCCAAGTCAGACGGGGTTGCAGCGACGGTCGAGGACGGAGTCTGTAGTCGGCACGCCACCCTCTAGTAAAAGCTCCGGGGCGAGCGGATATCGCTTCCGCACATCCAGTGAAGGCGAGGGGACGATGAATCGGCCGTTTCGCTCTGCCACGGGAAGCCTAGTCCACCTCAACGCAGCCCGTGTTCCCCATGGCCGTCAGGACAGCGGCGGGAGTGGCAGCAGCTGGAGTGGTGTTGCAACAGGAAATGCTGGCACGAGCACTGCCAGCAACCGCTACGTCAGAGCTATCCCCTCCACCTGTCACACCCGCTCAGCCTCACTTCCCGTCTCCCACTTCCCTTCGACCACCAGCCCAGTCAGTGTTTCCTCCAGCAGCGGCCATGGCTCTGTTTCTGACACGCTCACCCGCCCATCAAGCGCCTCTATATGTGGCTCCCCATCCGATGGAGGCTTTAACTCCTCCGATGAGTACGGCTCCAGTCCCGGTGACTTCCGGTACTTCCGGGTGAGGAGCAACACGCCAGATTCTCTGGGCAACACCCCACCAATCAGAGAGGAAAACTGCCTCAACGATTACATGGCCATGGGCTGGAACCGGGATGTTTTCGGCACCAGTGTGGGCTCTGGAAACAACAGTGGATGTGAGACACCGCGTGATGAGAGTACCTCAACAACCGAGGATGAGCGCTTTTCTTCCTCATCACTGAGGAGGAGGACGCACTCCTTCTCCAGAGCTGCTGCCGGTGTGACCGGAGCCTCCGGAGTAGCTACTTATCAGAAAATGACCCAGACGAACCTCTCACTGGATGAGGGGTCAGACATAGTGCTGCCATTTGGGAGCGGGCTCCTCCGTGGTGGGCCGTCCTCTTCCTCTTCCTCACTTCGCTCCGACTACAGCTCATGCTCCGAACACAGTCAGCAGAGCCGTCCCTCGACATTTTCCAGGTCGGAGGCCGGAGCCGAACGCCCCCCTCTTTCTTCCTCCTCTTCTGCCAAGGGAGACAGCGGCTACATGCCCATGATGTGTGGCGTGGCAACGGCGTCGCCGCGGGACACTCCTGACTACATGCCTATGCAACCATCCTCTTACTCCTACCAGATCTCCCAGTCACCCCAGTTCCACAGTCCAGCTCTAGGGACGCGCTCAGCCCACCATCACCCACAATCTTCCACGGACTCTCACGGCTACATGATGATGCTCCCAGGGAGCAGTGGCACCTCTTCTTCTCCTCTCCAGGCCTCTTCCGGTGGTCCCGGAGCTGCTGGTGTTGGTGGAAGTAACAGCATGGCTGAGAAACCTGAAAACGGAGAATATATGGACATGTCCTACAGCGGCTGTGGTCGCAAGCTCCCAGGTGAAGACGGCAGTGTGTATTACACACCAGGAACACCCGAGGGGCCCCTGAAGTCTTACAGTCCTTATTTCTCTCTCCCCCGCTCTTATAAGGCCCCCAACAGGGAGAGGGAAGAGAGAGAGGATGGGGAATACGTACCCATGAGTTCCCCTGCCAAACCAGTGTATTCGTCAGTTGCGACTGCTTCAATGTTGGTGCCAGAAAAAAGAATAGGAGGGGGCAGCAACACCTCCACTCCCTCCCACCCACCTCCTCCCTATGGTGCTCACCATACAACTGCGGCAATGGCTGACCGACGGGTCATGAGACCTACCCGCCTTCCTTTAGGCAGGAGGAGTTTCAATGGCCCGCTGCGGGTTGGCGAGCCCGCCATCGAGACCGGGTGTGCTACGAGGTCTGTCCCAGTCACCAGCGTCCCACGCGAAGGGCCCTCAAGTCCCGGAGAGTATATCAATATTGAGTTTGGAGAACACTTCCCTCACCAACAGCAGCCCCCTCCCTATCCTTTGTCCACTCAAGATGAAGCCCCCTCCCTAGTATCCAGCGACGCTCGCTGCTCTCCTCCCCAAGACTATATGAGTGTGGAGGTCGGGTCGGACCAGCTTGAGGCCACTGGGTGTCTGGGTAAGAACCAGTCGCCCAGGCCCAGCCTCGTTGCTCCTTGGAACCCGCCCAGCTACATCCGACCTTTGGTTAACAGCTCTGGGGTCGCCGGTTCAGGCGGTCACTGGAGGTCGGTAGGAGACGATTACACGGACATGTCATTCAACCTCAACAGAGGTGAGAGGACTCAAAGCCCCACAGCGATGCTGCAGCATCTTTGCGTCATAGAGGGACGCTATGGTCACCCTGCCTCCACCGCCTCCTCGTCTCCCATTTCCCCACCTCACCCTCCTTCGACCCAACAGTCGGAGCCCAAGGTGGTGCGAGCGGACCCCCAAGGCAGGAGGAGACACAGCTCGGAGACGTTCTCCTCCAGCTCATCCTCTAACTCAACGCCTTCGTCCTCAGCCACCCATCCGTCTCTGTCCAACCCCTCGGCCCCGAACGCCAATGGTTCCTACCAGACGGAGGGACAGACCTCCAGGTGGGCCAGCTCGGCGTCTTTCGACAGCGTGTGGATGTCCTTGGCGGGTGCAGGAGATTCGCCAGCTCACCACACCCAGGTGAGAAACGCTGAGACCGACGCCATGTCCGGGAACATCTCAACGTCCGCCTCCTCGGGGGTTGGCACCAGCAGAATGTGCAGGAACACGTCCGTCGGCTACCAGAACGGCCTCAACTACATCGCCTTGGAGCTGAGGGAAGACGGGAGCAACGCAGGAGTGCCAGGGGCCAGTAGCAGCGGCGGGAATGCATCAGTGGCGCCGCCGGGGATGGTACCTTTGCCAGAGAATGGAGCCTACGCCAGCATAGACTTCACCAAATCGGATGGAGTCACCACAGCAACCAAGGGTGAGTTTGACTTGTTTCTGTTTGATGCCATCTCAGATTTTGTTTCAAATTAGCAGTGAGTAAAAGGAAAAAAAAAAGTGTTATGGGTCCAAAATAACTGTATGCTATTTTGAGTCCTTTTACATCAATGTGCAGCTCTTCAAAATGTATTTTCTGTTCTAAATCAGAAAATACATTACGTGAGATCTTCTGTTTCTGACACTTGAAGCTGCCAGCTGTTGTCTTTGAAGGCTTCTGTCTGGGGAACTCAAGTCTAGGCTGTAACGGCTGTTTCAGGAAGTGGCACAAATGTGTGGTTCATCTTTTAGGCCCTGTTTTTTTCTTCTTTTTTTCATTTGCGTTGTTTGCCAGCAGACTGGTAGACGGCTTGTTTTCTCAATGAAGAGAGGTTTATCTTAGATCAGCTGTGGACTGAGTCACCCTAAAAAAAGGCCCTAGCTGGCGGCGGCGTCTCTGTGTTCCTGTCTGTCCACTTGTTACTGTTTTCGTTTCTGTCAGCATGTATGCAGAATTTGTGTGTGTGTGTGTGTGTGTGTGTGTGTGTGTGTGTGTGTGTGTGTGTGTGTGTGTGTGAATGTCTATCTATTCTGATTTTCAGTAAAAACATTTAGCAGTGT
>CAEGAF010112853.1:0-27722 GCA_903067075.1 Micropoecilia bifurca
TTAGCCTGCAGATGGGATGGAACATTTTATGGTGACTATGATTATGAGTGGATCAATGCATAACAGTGTTATGATTCTTGTGTAAAGCTTGTGATCATGGGAAAGTTTTCTGAAGCTGTTTCTCTGAACTCTGGATTATTATAAAGTCATAGAATATTTTCTTCATTCATTCCTATGACATCCATAATGTTTAATTTGCTTCATGAAATAAAATGCGTTTGCTTGCAGTGTGTTTTGTAGCCAAGTAGATTGTTAAACTGTGTGAATTAAATGAAACGTTTCCTATAAACAGTTTGCTGTGTTTTGCTGGAGGCTCTTTCTCCTGACTGTGTTCAGTGAACAGAGACTCCAAATGCTGTAAAGCTTCAAATAAATATTGACAAAGAATTTATATTCTCTCTGGTTTTTATAGTTTTTCCTCAGTCTGTTAAAGATAATTTCACCCACAAACAGGATCCAGTGAGTTGGAGGTCGAGGGCGACAGGAGATCAGATGCATCCACCAGATTAAGGAGTTAAACTTCAGTCCACCTCCTAGTCGGATGAGGAGAGTCTGAAGTCTCGATCCCAGGACAGCCGACCGACCAGATCCTTAAGAACCTCAATAACTTGCATCATTGGGTGAAAATTGTTTCAAACTTTTACTGGGATGAGCAACAGTTTATTTGTTTTACAAGGACAGACTCAGGCTGTGGTTGAACCAGGATTAATGTAAAAATTGTAGTAGGGGAGTAATGTTAAACGATAAAATATACTCCAGCAGGGGAGTAAAATAAAACTCTTTAAAAGGTAACTACTGTAGTGGGTAGTTTTAGCGCTTCTGTACCTTTAAGGAAAGAAAGCTGAGACATAATATGGCGTTCCATTGGGCTATAGAGATACAAAGTTTATTTGTATCTCTACAAACTGGTCAGGAGTCTGATACGTATCCTGTTTTTTAACAGTTGTTTCTGTACAAAAACGCAGGGGTGACTTGTATGATTTGTTAATGTGGAAAATATTTCATTCAAATGAAGTTCGTTTATGTTCAATATGTGAGTTATTTTATTTTAAACATACCTGTCTTTAATTTCTGTGTTTTAAATGTTTTATTTTTTGCTTTTATTGCTCTGGGATAATTTGCATTATGTTCATAATGTTGGCTAAAGTTAAAAAGACCAAGTCTAATTCTGACCAACTGGGTCCAGATTCACCGCAAAAATTTAATGTTTTTGTTTAGTTTTATTTAGTTACTTGAATAGTAAAGATAAACACAGAAACAGTTGGGTACAAACATTTTTAATAGACAGATATTAAAAAGTGTAGTCAGAACATTAAATCTGCAGTAGTTCGGGTCTGTATGACAGACACTTTACACACAAACACTTTTCACCAGAATATCTTTTTTTTTTTACATAACTTCACGTTTTTTACATTTTTCTTTGTAACAGATTCATATAAAAAAAATCAATGTTAGAAAAATGAATACATTTACATGATCTACATGTTGAACAAGTGTTTTTAAGTGTTCGTGGGAAGGTTGAAATCTGGCGTTGCCATGGTGATGAGATAATGGGCTGGATTACGGTTTTATGTCTGATGAGCCATCTGAGAGATTTTCTGCAGCATTTCCTCCGACTGCAGCTGCTCCAGAGTCAGCAGAGACAAACCCAGCTGGTCCTCCTGCAAAGACGTTTCAAAACCCTTCAGCTTCATCTGGTCAGATTAATAAAGCTCACTTAAAACTAACCAAATGATTTATGATAGACTTTAATTTAATGCATTTGATGCTATGTTTTAACCACTGTTGATTAGGCAGAAACACCAATTCCACTGGTGGGCAAGTTATTGTGCTGCTGCTACATCTAAAATAATCACAACATGGTGATGGAAAAAAATTATTATTTTTATCATTTATTTCAGAGTTAAACATTTTAAGCATTTATTTGTTGTAATTTTGATGATTTCTGGCTCACAGAAAATAAAAACCCAAAAATCAGAAGCTTGGGGAATTTTAATTAAATAACACAACAAATATATATAAATATATTTTAAAAGTAAAAAAATTGATTTCTCAGACTCATTATGGTAATAATTCCTATGGTATAATTCCTTTTAGAATATTTATAAGATTAATCTAAGTTTCAGATTTTTGTTTTTAGTACATTTTCAAACTCAAATTTTTAGATTCATCTGAGAAATTTTCTAACAAAAACAAAAAACAAGGAATTTTCTGTTTTAAAGCAAATTTTAAACTTTTCTTTTCAAACTGAAAGTTCCTTGCTTTATTCTATTTTTAATCTCAAAATTTCCAAATATTTATAGCAAATTCTCAACTTCACAAACTCAAAAATGTTTATTATTTTTCTACAAAATTCCTGAGTCAAATTTCCAAAGAGAAATGTCATTAAATAAATAAATGTGAACACATAAATGTGTTTCATTTCCACTTATGAAGCTTGACAATTTATCCCTTTTCCTTCCACAGTTTTTCCTTCCATTTAACTTTCTGATAACATATATATAACATTTAGCTATATTTTCAAATTTACTGATATTTTTGTGGAACAAACAGTAGAGAAATTGGTTAAAAAAATAACATCTCAGATCACAATAAATGATAAACAACAAACAATACAATCAATGTCAAGGTCTGACACCATTTTTGTGTGAAAACATTTTCACAGTATTGTAATTTTATGGTCACCTGTCTGAACGGCTGAGCCATCTGACGCAGGAAGTGCTTGGACAGCTGGACGGCTTCGTCCACAGTGAGGTTCAGGCTGCCGTCGTTGATGTGCTCCTGAATCCAACGAGGAAGTTTCCCACGTTTGTCTGATCGAGCGTATCTCTGCGAACAAAAAGCTCAAATTGCTCCCAAAATCTACTGATGCAAGTTATTATTAATGAGTTTATGTAAAGTGGCCATTTTCCTTAAATTTTGAGTTTTCTCTTGAATCAAGATGGCTGACCATCTTGAACATGTAGCTCACAATTTCATAATGCGCAGACACAAAATTTTAACATTATATTGTGTCTGATATATTAAATACGGACTGAATAAACAGAAATTATTAAACTTAGACATTTATAAAACATAACAAAAGGGGAACCTATTGAGTTGCTGAATAGAAAAATAAAAGATGAAAAACATAAAATATGTGAAATACTTGATTCCATCTGAACGGAAAGATGTTCATACAAGGTACTTTCTGTTTTTGCTCTTCATGGAAAAATTTAAATGTTATTAACTCACAAAAAGCCAAACGAGGAGAAGCAGCATTCAGTTTCTATGCACCACAAATTTGGAACAAACTTCCAGAAAACTGTGAAACAGCTGAAACACTGAGAGCCTTTAAATCTCAACTTAAAACCTGACCTGATGGATCAGTACCAATTTTGATAACTTTGGCGCCCTCTGCTGGACAATGATAAAACTACAACACTAAAAGATTGAACGAACTCCATAAGTTTATCTATGGGGACTAATTTTAATCTAATAAACCAATAATCGTAAGTTGATTAATTCTTTGCATTCATACCATAAATCTTTTCTTTGTATGTTTACAGTTCCGCTGCTCACCTTGTCAGCAAAGATCATGAGGCCGTAGTCTGTCTTGCCTCTGATTGCTCTGCCGACGCACTGAGCCGCGTGACGCATGGCGTCGAACGTCAGGAAGTCGTTCTCTCGGATCTGAAACTGATCCCTCAGATACTCCAGCCGAGCCTGACGGACAAAAACACCCGACAGGGTCAGCAGGAGGAAACTGCCACTGCCTGTCAGTCTGGGAAGGAAGATTTACTTTTATATTAATAAAGACATGATGAAATAAATCATTTTGGAAAATTAATGCACGAAATAAGATTGTTAGTTTTGTTCTTGATGTTTGAGTCCTAAACAAATATGAGTGAGAAAAACTTTTTAACATCATGCAAAACAATTCAGCTGCGTTTTCCTCGTTATAATCTTGACCTTAATGTACAGAATGTTATTCTGAATGTGGTTTGTTTGTCTTAAACTGCAAGACAATAAATTATGTTTATATTCTATTCTGAATCTATTCAGTTTTCTGTCAAAAATAAAATTTTGTTTATTTGAAGTTTAGTTTCAATTGTTAAAACTGAACGATTCTCACCTTCAGGATGCGGCTCTGAGTGTAAACATACGGGACTCCAAACATGATAACCGCTCGGCCAAAATGGTGAACTGAATAAACCAGGAAAACAAAAACAAAAGCACAATTATTTGTGCGTTGAATCCGTTTCATCGGACGGATCTGAATTATTTACCAAAGTCTATTCCTTCAGAAACCTTCCCTCGGGCCACAGAGAGCAGGATGGCTCCTCTGCCGTTCTCACACGCCTAACGAGAAACAACATCAGAAAAATAAATCTCATCTTAGCCGTTTTAAACACTAAAAGTGATTAAATAAACTCCCAGAATTCCTCTGACCTCCTGGTACTTTTCCAGAGCCATGCTGGTTTCGGCTGCGTCCTGCGTTTCGATGAAGATCAGCTTGTTCTTCTGGATGTTCTCCAGGATCCCCTGCAAACAGAAACCCGGAGCCGTTTCCTCCAGCGGACCCGTCCGGCCGTCCGGAAGCAGCGACGCGCCGCAGACACCGACCTGTTCGTACCAAGACGCCACGATGTTCTCCATGTAGACGTAGCTGGTGAAAAACGCAACGATCCCGTCGGGAACGACCGCCGACATCTCCAGGAGCAGGTTGCCATAGTTACGGATCACGGCTGCAAAAACGACCACGGATCAGATCAGCGAGATCAGGGGTGTTCAAAGTGTGGCGCGGGGGCCGTTGGTGGCCCTCCGAGTGGTTCTGTGTGGACTTTGTTCATAATTCAACAATGAAACGCTTAAAATGAGTTGGAGTGAAATTTTTACTGATCAAAGAAAAGAGAAAATTATGCGAAACATGGAACAAAAGGGAAGTCTGGGCCTCCCTTCTGAAGCTGCTGCCCCCGCGACCCGACTCCGCATAAGCGGAAGAAAATGGATGGATGGATGGATGGATGGATGGAACAAAAAGTTTGTCCATAACAAAAACAATTTGAAACTGAATAAAAGGTTTTTCAGGTTAAAAAAGAAAAGCAAAACAAATCACACACAGAATATTTCCAGTTTCTTTGGTCCCTGAATTGAAGCAGGAAGAAAAATCTGAAACTCATAAAACAAACCTTGACTCTAATCTTCTTTTGATTATTTTTTCAGTTCCAAATATTTTTTTAACAATTCATATCCCTTGATTCAGCTTAAAAATATTTCTTTCTATTTCAAACCTTTTATTTCACATTTCCCCCAATTTCAAATCCTTTTTAGTCTAGTTTTATTTTCAGTTTTAAATATTTCATTTCAGTTTTGAAGAATTTGTTTCAGTTTCAAATCTCTTTGTCTTTTCAGAAAACTTTATGAAACCCAATATAGCTCCACATATGCAGACAATATAGAATAAACTCAAGCAACACACACCCATATCAAATGGGTTTGATATCAGCCATTTATTAAATTAGGCTAAATAAGAAAGTGTTTTTAAAAAATACAACCAGACAAAAAGGAACACATCATGTCCTCAAAGTCTAGAATACATTTAAAATGATTGACAGGAACTTTCTGTGTAGAAATCAGGCAAATACATTTCATTAAGATATTGTCCATGTAGTTTGTTTTTGCATTTCTAAAAGCAGAAGAGAAATAATTTTTGTTGCCCACGACTGCTTCTACTTCACACTAAGTCACGTCACAGTTTTGGCATCAGTTCCAAAAATTTGGTCAGCTACATGTTAATAAAATAAAATAAAATAAATATATATGATCTCACCGAAATCCTCTCTCGTCTCGAACTTTGAGCTCAGAGCCACCTGGTCGTTTCCTCGGCCGACAATCTGTGGAAAAGCAAAACATCATCAGGAGATGGAAGACAAAATGGCCACCGAGTGTGAATGAAGTTTTGCAGACCAGAGGACAGAGGCAAGTTCGTGCAAGCGTCATAGTGAAGGACGCCATGGTAACGGGTCGAAAGTCGAGGATGCGGGGGTAGATGTCCAACGGAGAGAGAGTCTGAAGGAAGAGATGCAGTTTAATTACAGCTATCAAGCAAAGCTAACCCCGTTACCTAGCAACCCCAGCTAAGCCCAGCACTGTTACAGAGCAACGCTAACCCCGTTACCTAGCAACCCCTGGCCAGCCAAGCAGCTTTGGTAACTCTAATTGACTAAAAATATGAAAACTTCAGTCTGATTTAACTAAATGTGTCTGACTTTTTATTAGGTGAATGAAAATATCAGATTTCTGCTGTAATAAACATTTTCCAAATTTAGGCTTTTGATTAAGAATTAGATTGAACTTTATTACAAAACTTTGCAGTTTGAATATCTACCAGTTTCACTGATTTATACAGAAATCAAGCACTTTCCAAACCTAAAAATTTAAGCACCTGTAGGAACCCGGAATGGAATAAACAAGTTTAGGAAGGGAAAAGAAAGACGCACCCCTGAGGTGATGATGACCGACTGGAACCTCTGAAAAACAGGTTTGATGGCTATAGACGGGTCCATGCAGCTGGAAAACAGGGAGAAAACCGGGTCAAAAAGCAGGGATGCAAACAATTAACTTACAATAATAAATCAATGGTTTATTAAATTAAAATTAGCACCACCCAGTGATGCTTCCTGCTAATTTTTACCCACCTGAAGTGCAGCACAGGGTTGGCGATGGTTGGAGTTCTGTCCTCAAAAGGTTCGATGATGATGGTAAAACCTTTACGAGGAGAAATCTGTTAAAACTAAAGGTCTGTGCAGCTCGTCTTATTAAAACAAGTTTACTGAAGGAATCAGATCTTTGGTCAGGAGCCTTTTGGGACCTTGGCTGTAGGTGCTGACAAGAGTCGCAAAGTTGGAGATGAGCGTAACGGCCGAAAAGTCTGCGATGTCTGCGATCTCCAGAGTTCGCAGCAACGACTGCAGCCTCTCTGCACAGAACCTGCAGCGACACAGTGGAGAAAACACTAAATACATGTCAGTTATCCTGACACAGTCTGAGGATAATGCTTCTTCAATCAATCAATCAAATTTTATTTGTATAGCACATTTCAGCAACAAGGCATTTCAAAGTGCTTTACATAATTAAAATAAAAACAGCATGTGACGGTGAATAAACAGTTAGAAAGACAAGGAGAATTTATAAAAAGAAAAAGAAAAAAGATTAAAAAAGATTAAAACATTAAAACCCTTGTAGGACTTCAGTTAAACGTCTCACACCTCAGAGTTTTAGTTAAAACGTATTGATTCGTCTAACTGGGACGTTTTTTGGGGGGCTTTACATAGACAGTGTGATTATTGATGGTTTTATTTGCAGGTCTGGCTACTCAGAGGAATAAAATATTTTAAAGTGATTAAAAATAAATATGAAATTCCACCTTTCCAAATCTCAATATTTTAGAAAAACTCACATTTTTGAGGTTTTCAACAACATTTCTGAGATTAATTTCAAAGTTTATAGACAATTATTGACATTATAAATTCGTTCATTTCCTCCTTTTTTCGAAAATTTCTGAGTTTTTTTCTAGCAAGCTTTCAACTTTTCAAATTCAGGAAATTTCTGACATTAATCTCAACATTTCTGAGAAGTTTTCCAGAAATGTACTTTCAACGTAAATATCTTTAATGGCCCTAATACGCCATAATAATTGCTGATACTTATTGTTCCTGTTGTGGAAAAAATAGCACAAACAGAAGAAATAAAATTTCTGATTTTTTTTCTAAAAAAATTACATTAAATTTATCAAGATAAGATAAAAAAAATCACAGTTAACTTACGATGTTGATCCTTTAAAACATCGATATCATTCCTATAAGTAAAACTGTTGAGATATTTGTCTGTTTATGTCATGGTGTTAATGTTGCCACGCAGGATTGTGTGTAGTTTAAATGTAAACGTCATCAGTTGGTGTCAAAATATCGGCCACAGCAAAATCAGCCATCAATATCAGCCCTAATTTTTATATCAGTGCAACTGAAGCATTTCTATTAAACTCTATATGAGTGACAAGAATCAATGGTTACATTTATCCTCAGCTGGTTGATATTTCTGCAGATCGCTCTGAGTTTATTATTAACCCTAAACGGTCCTGTGCAGAGAAACGAGTCTGACCTGAGAGGCTTCCTGTCGATGCAGACTTTGTCGAAGATGTCTTTGAGGAACTGCGGGGCGCTTTCCTGGACGACGTGCTGAACACGCAGCCGGGCCTTCAGGTACTCCAGGAAACGCCGCAGGAAGCCGACGAAGTGTTCGGCCGTACGGATCGAACCGGGAACGGCCTCTACGGAGAGGAGGAGGGGGAAACAGGCAGGTAGCTTTAAAAACACAACCTGGTCACCGCAAAGCAGAAAACTGGAAACAGAGACATAATAGGAATGAAGATTTTCAGGAAGATAAAAACCAGAATTTGAAAATAAGCTGGTCTAATGAATAGGACATTAAGTTTTAATTAATATTTCAATGATTGCAATGTTATTGTTTCTACATGAAAACCATTTGACATGTTTTTATTATTTAACCATGTATTTGTTTGTCAGTGAGTTTTCATGGTAAAATTAGATGTTCACAGTAGAAATGTCCACTGTAAGTTTATAATGACATTTTAATTTATAAAACACAGAAAAAACTGATGAAGACTCAAAACACAAACATAAAAAATGTGTAAAGTCTGGAAAAATATAGTAAAAAACTTGTATGAGAGTAAAGTTGTACAGTATGACTTTATTCTTTTATTATTAAAACTTATTGCAACTATTCTCATATTGTTAAGGCTTTATTTTTGTATTATAGTGACTATTCTCATTGATTTTATTTTTACATTATAGTGACTTTACCCAGCATTTTTCCAACTTTTTCAAGTAACTTTATTCTCATATTATTTGAACTCCAGTATCGGAAACAGAAACGTTCAGCTTGTGAGTCGTCCATCTTTCCCCATGTGAGGAGGAAGCAGAAGGAGTTTCCATTTTCAGAGTTTTAGTATGAAAAGTTTTTTAAAATGTGTTTGCATTAAAAGAAGCACGGCTGTGAATGTTAAAAGAGCAGCGAGAGAAAAGATGAGTAGCTGTGGATATCGGACCTTGCAGGACCTCGTCAGGCAGCACTGGGTTTGCCAGGTAGACGTCCGTTTCCCTGGCAACGTTGGCTTCCTTCAGCCCGTCCACCAGTCGCCGGTATTCCTCCCTCAGCTTGGCGGCATCCGTCTCCTTTATTCTGCAAAGGAAAAAACCTTTTCACTTCGGTGACTATTGGATGGCCGGAAGAAGCTACTTATCATCTCTAAGATAAAATAATACCTGAACTACGACCCACAATGATTTTTACATTTACTAGGGTGCAATGCTGTCGGCCATATTGTTTCCAACAAGCAGCATTCAGCTTCTATGTACCACAAATCTGGAACAAACTTCCAGAAAACTTCCTTTAAATCTGGACTATGATGGTTGCTTTTGAACCATAATAAATGGAATATTGGTCAACATATTTGATGATTATTGATGGTTTTGATGATGACACTTGACAAACTGTAATGTTTGTCACTGGTTTCTCAGATCTGTAAAAAGTTAAAACTTTTTATTCTTGTGTTTTGATGATATGAATAACTTTTAACTTCCTTTTTGCTGAAATGTGCTACACAAAACCTGATTGACTGAACAATAAGTTCAAAGCCAAGTATTTTCAGGAGCGAAGAGTAAATACAAATCATGTCCAATAAATAAATCAATAAAGTCAAATTAAATTTAAGAAATAAACAAACATATACAAAAACAAATAAAGATAAGTAATTTAAATATGTCTAAACACAAAAAGATTAAATACACACTCTAAAACAAAGATTTTTTTTAAAAATACATTCATCCTAATATAATAAACAGATTGATTAAAACATAATAAAAATTAAACTAACTTGAAAAAAAGTGGCCGGAATGATTTATGGGAAATTTTAGGGATCAGTCTGGTCAGAAAGTGGAATTTACTTTTACATTTTCTATTTATTGTTCTTATTTAGTTTAAATTGCGCCGATCCATCTCCCAGAGACAAGAATCTGCCGTATTTCTCTCCATCGGCAGGTCAGGGATTTTCTAAACATTGAAAATATAAAACTACCTACTTGTGTATTGTGTTTTGCAGGGTGTCTACATTGTTCTGGCAGCGATCCAGCGTTCGCCGAGTTATATTCACACTCATGGAGTCGATGCACACATTGTCTGAGGAACAAGAAGAAATTCAGACAACTTAATCATAAACCTTTTAACGGTTCAACGTCATCGTCTCCCCACCGATGTTATGGGCCTCATCAAACACAACCACCGACTTCTTGGCCAGTTCCTTGGACACCAGGTCGGCTATCTTTGGGTCCAGCAGGTAGTGGTAGCTGTACACGACGATGTTGGCATGAAGAATCTGAAAACACATAAAACCAGAACAGTTGATGCCTCTCATGCTAACGGTCCAATCAGAAGCGTTTCTGGCACCAACCAGTAGTTAGACGATGAACTGCATCAATCAATCAATCAATCAAATTTTATTTGTAAAGCACATTTCAGCAGCAAGGATTTTCAAAGTGCTTCACGTAATTAAAATAAAAACAGCATGTGACATTGAATAAATAATGAGACAGAGAAATAAAAATAAATTAAAAAGTAAAAAAAACTTTAAGATTTAAAACTTCTTTAGTCAAACCGCCTTTTGACAAGGACTCAAACTTTATAAAACTCCTGCATCTGGTTCCTGGAAGCTGAGATGAAAACTGAGACGACAGAATCAAAAACTTCAAAATATCTACAATCTGAGGTAAGATGGTGATGAAATAAAAAATATTGACTAGTGCACTTGGTGCCTTTCACAACTGATATTTCAGAAGAGACAACATCTGACCACAATTCAAAAAGTTACATGTAATTTTGGGTTTGAAGCTTTTTTGCAACATCCAGCAACTAAGGAATAGAACAGTATTGGCATTGATTGGTGATGCATCATTTGGGTACAACTGTAGAAACTATTATTAGAGGGATGCATTTTTTACACAACATAGAATACAATTATTATTTTAGATTCTGAATTAAAAAAAGGAATAAATATTTAAATGTATAAAGAAATGCTGTGTTTCTTAGTGAAACAGGGAATTCAGGAATTAACGAGGAGCTTTTGATCAGTTGTTACCAAAGTCTTGGTCTCATGAAGTCAGAATGTGAATAGCATGATGATGAGTATTGTTTAAATATCAATTCTGATTGAAGGAGGACATTGACTGGCTTATTCATGAATCAAACACTTGTTTAAAACAAAAGGTATTGCAAAAGGTACTGGAGAATTGAATGTTTAAAGTTTTATTACAGAAATAATAGCAGAAAAAATAATCTACATTTCAAGATTTAAAATTTGTTTTATTCCTTAAGTGCCTGGAGTGGCTAATTTGCATCAAAGCTAAATTTGTGGGTTTAATGCTCAAATTGATAGTAAATACAAAACGTATCCTTTATGGAGTTAGGGTTTTATACTAAATCAAGCTTTGTGGGGGTTAAAAAAGTCATTGCAGATGTAAGTTTTAAATTGTTAAAATCGTTAAAATTCCAAATTTGCATCATGCATTTTTTACGAGTCAGAGTCTCCTGATATTAAGACGAGGAGTTTAGAGATAAAAGTCACAAAAAAACTCAATTTAAATTTGACTTCTGTGAAAAATTTGTAGCAAAACTTAAAAAAAATAAAAACAAATGGAGAAACTGAAGACAGTTAATAGTATTTTGTTGTCATATTTGAGCCATTTTGGAGCGTTTGTTAGCATACCGCGTAGCGAGCCAGATAGTACGGACACCAGCCTTTCCTCCTGCCAAAGTCCTTCAGGTCGTCCAGGTTGTAGATACCAGGAGGAAGAGGAACCTGTCGCCCAACCGCATCAAATTCCTGCAGCATCGACCAAAGAAACGGAGAGTGAGGAGGTTACAGCTCAGAGGAATCATGGGGGAAAATTATCCATACTGTAAAACACAAAACCCTATTAAGTATTTTTGGTCTAGTTTTTGGGTGCAAATATCTCAGCACACTTGAAAAGTAACATGTAAGAAGCTTTTCAGCAAGAAACAGGAGCTTGTTTTGAGTCAATAATTCCTTAATATCGATGAGAAAGATCTAGTTCTATTGGTATTTATAACAAGTACAACATGGAAAACAGTCTTGTTATAAATGAAATAATCTGCAAGTTGAACTAGAACATTTTTTAATCAATGTCTTGCTGAAATGTTAATTGTAAGTTAGTTTTGTCTTATTTCCAGTATATAAACATATTTGTTTTAGAAACCAGACAAAATACTTGGATGATATTTGGTATTTTTGTAGTGTAGGAGCTTATAGTCTTTACTCTTCCCCATTATACATTTTTATTTAATCTACAATGACTCTAATGTTTTCTTCCTGTTCATTAATTGCATCCAAACTGAGAACTACCACCATTTTCCACCTATAAACGCATCAGAGGTGGACTTAGTGAAATTCATTTAGCATCTGATGAATATCAGGGACATTACGTTTGGTGATAATCTTTCATTTGGTTCAAAATTATTAAATGTACTAAAGAACCTCCAGCTCATTTTTATTTTCTGTGTTTAAGTCTTTACACTAAACAGAATTGATCAACAACCAATAAAAACTCATAAAACTGATGTTACAGTAAAAATGTAAGTTGCTTCATTACTTTTTTATAGCTTAATGTAAAAATTTGAGTTGAAATCATCTGTTGCTGTGAGTTCAGGGGTTTTCCTACCTCATAGAAGCGACAGGCAGGCAGGCTGGGATTGCTGTGGCGCTGAGCGCGGATGTAGGAAGCCGTCAGACTGTGGCACTTCCCATCTACCTCCTTCCCAAACCGCAGAGAACTGACCTGCACAAAGAAAAGAAACAATTTTATTATCATTATCAAAGCTCAAACGATTAATCAGATGAGTCAGTTATTAGAAATAATTGTCAACTAATGAAGAAAGTGATTAGTCATCAACTAGATCAGTGTTTTTCAATCACTGTGCCGCAGTACAGTAGTGCACTGTAAGTGCCACGCTGTGTTCATGTTCAGTCCAGCAGAAAACTTTTCACATGTTGATTTAGAAGGATTTTTTTAGCTGCAGATGTGTCTTTTGCTACAAATGATCTAAAATTAAATTATATTTTATCCAATAAAATGTTAATTTTCATATTTAAAAATTTTTATTGAATTGTTAGTTTATTTATATCTTTTATTTCTAGTAGCGTATAAAAAAAGTCTTAAGAGGGTAAATGAAGATCTGCAGAATGTGCCAATTAATTGAATCCGCTGGAATAATCATTAGTTGAATCCCTAACCATTATTTTTTAAATATTTCTTAGAACGACAGTCCAGCAGTTCGTACCTCTGGGTGGATGCAGAGGTTCTTCCTGGAGGACAGAGACAGAGCCAGGAAGTTGTTCACTTCTCCCGTTTCTTTGGAGTAAAACTCCATCAGCTTCCTGAGTTCCTCCACAACCTCAACACACAGAAGCAGAAAGTTTTAAACCATCTTACTATAAATCCGGCTCTTGTTGTGTCTTTGTACAAGCGTTTACTACAGAGGAAAACATGTTTATTGTAATTTAATCTGAGCCTGACTCACTTTCTCGATTTCAGGAACGGTTCTGGAGCAGTAAATCAACTTGGTCACGTCCAGTGGAAACGTCTGAGAAACACAGCAGGCAGTGATGAAGCGATCAGAACCGAGTCGTCAGAAGCTCCAAACGTTGGAGATGAAACTCACCCTCTGGTAGGCGACGATGAGCGACAGCAGAGAGATGGTCTTTCCTGTTCCTGACGGCATCTCCAGGACTCCATGACCCTGAACACACAGGACCAGTTCACACGCTGCAAAAACACTAAATCTTACCAAATAATTCTAATTTCCAGTTCAAATATCTTAGTGCACTTGAAATAAGGCAAAACCAACTTGCAAGTAACTTTTCAGCTAGAAAAATCAGTTTGTTTTCAGTCAACAATTCCTCAATATGAATGAAAAGGTTCTAGCTCCTCTGGCTGATTATTACACTTTTACCAATATATTTTTCTCCATGTTCTAAGTGAAATAATTTACCAATGGAACTAGATTTCTTTCTTTAGTATTAAGGAATTATTGACTTTACCCAAGTTCACTACCATATCTCCACTGAAACAAGATTTAAATAAAGATTTAAATATGCTTGGTGCAAAAATGCAAAATCTTGCCAAGGGTTTTTATCTAGTTCTACTGCAAATATATTGAAATAAGTCCAAATTAACTCACAAGTAACTTTTCAAGGAGACATAGGAACTTGTTTTAAATAAATAATTCACATTTTCACATGATTTTAGTGACATAATCTGCAAATCTATTTGTTGATCCCACAAAAAGTACAATTTTATTCTTTTTTTGCAAAGGATCGGACAAAGCAAATACAGAAATTAATCATTAATAAGGTTTACAATACTACTTTTATATAAAAAGCTATAACGTAATTTCCGATTTAATTAGATTTTCCACAAATACAAAACTACTGAGTCAGTTTTAGAGGAAACTGCAGTAAACAAACTGAAAAACACTGAACAAGATGGATGATTCTTTCTCTTTTTAATTAATACTGGATGTCAATAGTTAATTATTAACAAATTATTCCCTATGGGGTCTTACAATAGGGAGTGTTTCTTTGTCTGCGTTGAGTTTGTTGGACACATTCACGTAAAAAGACCCAAGTTTTATTTATTTTTTTAATCCAAGAGATTGTGACTGGGGGGGGAAACCTACTTTTGCATCCAACGTCCTCTTAAGCTCCAGCATGTAAGAATACTGCTCCGGATAGATGTAATCATAAGGAAAATAGACCAGCAGACCCTCGATGTTCAGCCTGAAATGTCAAAGCCAGAGTTTTAGTTAAATCAATTTAGCTAAAACTTCATACATCCAAGCTAAAACTAGCACCCCGCCAACTCGTTTCTCCTATTTTAATGATTATTCCAATAAAAAAACACTCACTTCATGTTAGCGGACTGTTTAACAGAGATTCTTCTTAGTATCCTGGGTTTAAAGGTTCATTTTAAACTAAAACTAAAGAAAAAGAGATGATAAAGCAGAGATTAGCAACGACACAAACTGCTGTTGCTTCTTCTTCTATCATTATTTACGTTGCTCGCGCTCTACTGCCACCAGAGGGCGGACTGGAAACTGCATGATAAAGCCAAAAATGTCATTTTGTCGGGATATTTATGTCCATTGCTTTAAATAGTCATCCAAAAAAAATTACTCAAGTAAGAGTATAAAAGTATTTTGTTAATGAGCAACTGATGACGTCATCAGATACTGGAAAAATTGCAATTTTATGTGAACCTCTTTTACTTTACAGACTATCAAAAAATTAACACAAATAAATAAGACAAATATAAAATAACACATTAATAAACACAAAAATCTCTTGTAACTCAAAGTTTTTCAGTAGAAAATGTATGAAACTATTATTTAGATTAGGTAGCGGCAGAAACGGCTCAGCAGATAATAACAAAGCTCGTGTCTGAACAAGAGGTCTCACTTCCACATAAACTGTAGGCTTGTGTTTGTGTCTGATGCTTTTTTTTTTATTAAAACAAGTAAGTTCTTCATTTAGTAACGTCAGTCACATTGGGTAGAGTTTAATGTCCTCTTCAGACATCAGCCTTTATACCAAAATTCACAATGAGAAAGCATGTGCAATTTTAAAAAGTTGCAAATAACATTTTATTTTGAAAAACTCCAAACAAAACCGACATATTGGCTAATATATCAGCTGTTGATGCTTTACAGTCTACACAGCTTCACAGTTTTCAAGCCTTGAAACTTGAAAATGAAATATGATCTATGATCACTACAGCTACCGACTAATACAGAAAATAATCGCGAAATTACTAAATTAAAATCAGGAATGCTTACCGTGTAATAGGTGTAGTAACACTATTTTACCACTAGGGAGCAGTAAAAACTAAATTTTATAAACTGCAGTTCTTCAGATTTTAACATATTTAAAGATACATTAAAAATGCATTAAATATAATAAAACAAATCAATTAATAATATTTAATATTATAAATATTTAATATTTAAGTATTATTAAATTATTAATATAAGGTATACTAAAATATATATCCATATATCTTTTATACATGTTAAAATATTTTAATAAAATATAAAAAATAATATACATATAAAAATTATATATTAAAAATAACCCAAAATAAATACACTAATATTTGATAACAGTAATTATAAATTAATAATTTTAATGAAATATGAAAAATTATAATATACATCTTAAAACTATGTATTAAAAATAAAATAAAAATTTAAATTTGATATTTCAATAACATAAAGTAACATATGTCAAAAAAGTCCAACAAATAAATGGTTCATATTTAATATATATTATAATTTACATAAAAAATAAATGTATAACAGTAGTAAAAGATTTTCTCAGTCACTAATCTCAGAAAGTGAAGTTGATTTGTTATATTTATTCATCACAAGTAGAGTGAAATTTTGCAAGTGTTTATTATAATTTAGAAGACTATGGCTTACAGATCATAAAAACATCTATTTTATTATTACTCTCAAATAATATTTAAATTTTCTGGGTTTATTTTCTAAGTTTTTCATTCTCTGCGAGTCATAATCCTCAAAATTAGAAGAAATTTCTGCTGAAATTAACTTTTTTTATAGACCAATAATTACATTAAAAACATTTGTTATCAATGTGTGAAAACAACTGTCCAGGAAAGCAGACTTTATTTATAAGAAATATCTTTATTTTACATTTACAGAGATATTTACAGAATAAAATAACATTTTGATGGTAGGCTACTGTGATGCTGGAGAAAGTTCATGCTGACGGAGATTTTAAAGAGGAAATCTGCAAAAAGGAGCATTTTTCTGACACTTAAAGCTTCCAAACCATCCAAAAATAAAGACGGAAACATCCCGAGTCTCTTTCTGATGAAAAAACAAACAAAAAACAGCTCATCAACAGTAGCTGGTGACTGAAATCTAAAAACAATAAATCCAACAAGACATAATTGGACAGAAGATCCAGCGACGTTTCTAATAATAAATGTGCAGCCGTTTGGTTTCCCAGGTTTGTCTGGGAACAGTCATCACATGGTCAACCACTGGAGGAGCAGAAGGGGGAACAGGAAGTGATCTGCGCTTCGATGGCGGCTGGTTTGTCAGGATTCAGGTTTCGAAGAAACATCTAAAGCAGCAACAGTTCTGCATTTCATCAGTGGCGCCACCCAGAGGCCAGGCCAGGCAAGGAAAAATATTAGGGATGGGCGATATGGACTTCGAATTTTATCACAATATTTTGTGATACTATTGTGAAAATGATAAAAATAATAACAATTTATTATTACTTGTTTTTTTAGGTAACTATATGGCTATGAATGCATGGATCAGCATTCATGGCACCACAAACACAAATACTGCTTTCAGAAAAACATTTCCAATTGAAATTGTCTGCTTTCAGATGTAAACAAGTGTGATTTATATCACATTTTTCTCGGAAATTTTCATATTATAATATCTATTTTTTAGTATTGTTTTTATTTATGTATGTATGTATTGGGTTTTATGTGCATGTCTTGATTAAAGTAGATGATTGAATGCCTTTGTCTGACCTGAACATGATTTACTGGGGGGCTAACATTATTCCAGTCCGGGCCCTGGCCCCCCCTGGCCCCCCTCCTGGGGACGCCACTGCACTCAGGTAAAGTCTTCCTGTTTTTCTCAGCATGTCTCATAGCGTCGTGTCCTCACAGCTCGCAGCGGTCGTCCTCCCCCTTATAGCGGTCCATGATGCTCAGCACGTCCTCCAGGATGGACGGGCCCAGGTCCAGGTCCAGGTCCAGCCTGGCCAGGGACTCGGCCGGCTGGAGGCATGGCGAGTCGCTGCGCTCGCTGCTCAGATCCTCGTTGCTCAACCCGGCGTCCGAGTCCAGGCTGAGGCCGCGGCGGACGTCCGGCGGTCCACACGTCTCCGACACCGAGTCCTCCGACGACGCCTCCGAGAAGGACCCGGACGACGGGACGAGCCGGCGCACGGCGGAGGCTTCGCAGACGTCCAGCTGAGCGTCGCCCGGCTCCCCCGGTTGCTGGTCCAGGTGGAGCCGCGGCGGCTTGGGCGGCGCTTGCTCGTGGGCGACGCACACCGGCATGGACACGGTGCCCTTCAGCAGCCCGTTGGAGGCCTGCTGGTAGCGGCAGCCGTTGTAGGCGAAGCTGCGGGGCTCCTGCGCGGCGGCCCGGTCCACGCTGTGCGAGCGGACGTGGCCCTGGGCCGGAAGCATGTCCATCTTGCCCTGGAGGAAACCCACGTCTCCAAACATGTCCCCCTGGCCTTCCGGTCCCACGTGCGCGCTGTGGCGCACGTCTCCCAGCGGGGGGCTGATCATGTCCCCCGACAGGACGTCACGCAGCCGCAGCTTCTTCCCTTTCTTTGGGGTCGTAGTTTTCAGATAGATTGGTGTCTTTGCTGGCATTTTTGGTTTTTAAAAAGTGTTTGACTGTGAGCAGAAGACTGGAGTTTATATATTTGATCAAATCAGCTTCCTCTCCTGCACAGAAAAGCCATATCCAGGGTGAAAAATGTGATCTTGTTTGCAGAAACGTCAGGAATGTGGCAACTAAACACCGGAGATCTGAGAAGAAACAAAAAACAACAATGAATCAAAAAGAGATGAAGAAAAGAGAAAAACAAATCACACAGAGATAAACGAGATGAAGGGAGATTTATAGGCTTCACTCCTGAGAAAGAGCAAAACGTGATTCACCTAAATTCAAACTAAACTAGATTCAAACTAAATATTACCAAGTATTTTAGTCTATTATTTTTTAAGTGCCCTAAAAAATATGTTAGTCTACTTGAAAGAAAACAAAACTAACTTATAAGTAACTTTTCAGGAAGATTATTTACTTAAAACAGGAAGTTGTTTTACAAATGTAAAAAAAATTTACTTGCAGATTATTACTAACTATTATTATAAGTTAGACACAAAGTATTAAACACAAAGAATTACCAAATATTTGATATTTTTAGTGGAAATACCTTCATTCATTTCATTTAAGAAAACTAACTTACAAGTAACTTTTCAGGAAGATTATTTACTTAAAACAGGAGGTTGTTTTTAGTAAATAAATCCTTAATATAGATGAAAACATATTTATGCCACAGTTAAATTAACCTGACTAGTCACCTCATCACATACACATTCTTCAAATCAAACAAAATTGGTGTCAAACGTTTGTTCAGTTAACATTTTTGCTTGTTCTGTTATTTAAAGTTATTATCAATTTAGAGATATTACTAAAAAAGTTTCCTCAGAAATCATCAATATCTGCAAAGCAAAATCAGCACAAACGAAAAAATATGTTGCACAAACGCAGTCGAGTTGATTGGCACTAATTTAGTCAGATTTGAAGAAGATGGTTAGTCTGGTTGACCTTTCATGACCTCTGTAAACATTAATTAACATTTTAAATTGATAAATAGCGACATTAAAAAATGTCCAGAAACATTTGGGACTAATTTTGTTAGATGTGAAGATGAGAGCAACTTTACTCAGGTTTACATTACTGTTGATTCATGATAAAAGTTAAATAATCTGCCAGTGGAACTAGAATTAATTGTTGCATCAATATTAAAGAATTATTGATTTAAAACCAGCTACTATTTCTTACTGAAAAGTTGTTTTAAGCTTCAACTTATTTCAAGTTTACCAAGATATTTCCACTGACTAGATAAAAAATGTTTGGGTTTCACTTCAAAAACCTGCCAAGTGTTTTAGTCTAGTTTCATGTGGAATTAGCTTTATATGCTTAAATTAAGACAAAACCAGCTAATAAGTAACTTTTCAGTAACTTCTCTTTTTAGTAAATAATCCCTTAATATTGATGACAGTGTTTGAGTTCCACTGGCAGATACTTTAATTTAAAACAAGACATTTTTCCCATGCTGTAACTAGAACTATTTAATCAAAATTTAGGAATTATTGACTCAAAACAAACTCTTATATCTTGCTGGAAAGTTACTTGCAAGTTAGTTTCCTCTTAATTCAAGCCTGCTTAGATATTTGCACTAGAAACTAGAATACAAATCAAAAATACTTGGTAAGATTTTGTGTTTTTGCAATGCAGAGTCAAACAGCAGGTTCAAAGTTTCTGCTTTCCTTCTCTTATCGTCTCCAGAGGCAGACGGAGCATGTGACGGGTTCACAGCCGGGTCGTCTCCAAGCAACGTTCAAAAAACTAAACTGACCTTTTTCTGACCCCTGATATCTTAATTATTCATAACAATTTCAATTTAATTATGTAAAAACTAAAAACTTCTCAGTTAATTTTGCAGAAATGTTGCATAAAAAACCCCAAAAGAGTTTGCATTTTTCACATTTTGCACATTTCTGTGCAGGAATGAAGCACCGACAGCCGCATGTGATGATATTCTGGTATCCATCACATGACAGCATGATCTGAAAAACTGCTGTGAATGTTCAGAGCTTCAGAGACACGGAAAATACTTTCAAAAGTTCATTTTAATTTATGTTCCCTGCAAAAACACAAACTATTACCTGGTCTAGTTTCTAGTGCAAATATCTTGTTACACTTGAAATAAGAAAACTAATTTACAAGTAACTTTTCATGTTTTCATGCAAATATAAGATATACTTGTTCCCCAATATTGATTGATTGATACCGATATTGATTTAAGGTACTACCAGTAGATTATTTCACTTACAACATGGGAAAAATACCAGGGATGTCCAAAGTGTGGCACAGGGGCCATTTGTGGCCCTCTAGATGATTTATTTTTGGTCCCTCTGCCCACAGAAGGTCTAGTGGAGAACAAACCACCAGACTGAAGACATTTATCATTCAGTTTTTAGTAAAAAAGAGAAAAACGATAAATAACGCAAATGGAAATTATTAATTCATCAGGCAGTTAATTGATTTGTTGCTCATTGTGAAAGCTTTGGTCTCATGTGAGACCAAGTCTTGGTTTTACATTAGATAAGAAATTATTTTTCGTTAATGATTTTAGAAAACTATTGGACCATATCAATAATAACTAGAAAAAATAGTTAATTATTTACTTAATAATTAAGTAAGGTGTGCTCTGCCCACCTTGGTGTATACTAAATACTTGGTTTACACCAAGGTGGGCAGTACTCCGTACATGTTATTCAACAAAACATTGATGAAACTTTAATAGAAACTGCAGATGTGTGTCTGTGTCTATTTTGGTTAAACATGTTTGTTTCTCATTCAGAAAGTAGAGAATCCAGAAATTTTACTGAAGTAAGAGTAGAGATACTTCATAATAAAATTACTCAAAGGGCAGCAAAATAAAATAGTACATTTGTCCAAAATGTTATTGAAGTACATGTAACTGAGTTGATGTGACCAGTTACTATCCATCTCTGGCCAGCAGCAACCAGAAGGTATAAAAAAAGTTGCATCAAGAATTGAGCAACTTTTCAGCTTTGAATGGAACAAGACAGGATTCGTCTGAGCGACTGATCGATGTCGCAAACATCCATAGAAGAAAACCGCAACCCGGACCGGTTCATGCCTGTAAAACTGGATTAACCTAATTACTGCAACTAAAAACACAAGAACCGATTTCCACAGACGCCTCTGCAGCAGCGAGCCGCACCGCAGCGTCTGAAACGGCAGCCGAGTCCGATTGAAGTGAAGAACAAAAACAATGAGAGGTTGGGCCTCTTCTCAACACACAGCAATAAACTCCTCGAGTCCGAACCAAATTATGGAACAAATGAATCATGTGGATTCCCATCGACGTTGATGCTGAGCTCATAAACACACCCAGACCTAAATCTGGAACAAGTTTGACCACAACAAGAGAGAAACGAGCCAGTCAGAACCGGTCCAGACGAACCGGTGAAGCAACACTTTGTTCATTAATCTGGATGGTTTGCTGCAAAGATTTCAGCTTTCCAGCCAAATAGTGACACAGAAAAGGCTGTTTCATCATGTTTTTGAAAATAAAAAGGATAAAAAATAAAGCATAACTCCAGAGAAGAATCTTAAATGTGATTTAATTTAATCAACTGGATGCTACACTGCAAAAACACAAAATCTTACGAAGTATTTTGGTTTTGTTCCTAATGCAAACATCTTAGTACACCAGAAATAAGACAAAACTAATATAGAGCAAGATATAAAAACTTCTATTAAGTAAATAATTCCTTAATAATGATGAAAAAATTTTAATCCTAGATTATTTCATTTATCACACTACATTTTTCCCATGTTGTAAGTAAAATAATCTGCCAGTGTAGCTATTATCTCATTATCAATATTAAGGAATTAAAACTTTTAACAAGCCAACATATCTTACTGTAAAGTTACATGTATGTTAGTTTTGTCTTATTTAAAGATATTTGCACTGGAAACTAAACCAAAATGACTTGGTAACAATTTGTGTTTTTGCAGTGTACAAAGGAATAAACTGGATTCAAACGCACAAATAATCGATGAGACGTTTTCAGATATGATCATTTATCCCATCCAACGTCTGTTTGATTCCTAAAAACTGACATCCTTTTCAACTGGCAGCGACTTTATGACCAAACTCAAATCTATTTGCCAATTTTCTGTCCTCTATAAAACCATTTATTGGTTTTTCAGTCTGTCATCTCTGCCTACGCCACCATTACTCGTGTCATTTCATTAAAACAGATGTGAGTATGTCCTAAAACACACTTGTACTAAAAAGAAAACAAAAAAAGACTTAACCGAGATTAGAAAATTGTGTTTTAAAAGCCTTTAATTCCAAAGATCCTTTGGCATAAATAAATTTCTTTTGTTGGATGTATTTTTTTTTTCGCTGCATCTTAACATTGAGCTTTAATAAAAAGGTCAGACAAATGATTTCTGATGCACATTTTTTTTTTTTAAATCACAAAGTCATCAGTAAAGCTGGTATTTGTGATAGTAGCTCTGTTGGATCAAAAAATACAATATTTCCCGTTTTATTCAGTTTTCATTCAACACTGTTATTTTTTATTTTTAAGCAGTTTTGAGACTTTGTGCAGAAACAAACTGCTGCTGCACAAGTTACTCGGCAGGTTGTTGCTAGGCAACCAAAGAGCGAGTGAGTTAGTTGATGCCACCAAACCAGCTCAGTTAGCTGAGAGGCTAAAGTCTTTCCTCTGCATCTCCCAGAATGCAGTGCGGTTCCAGATCAGTTCATTGAATTTGAAATGAATGAATGAAATTATATACATTGAATATCGAATATGCCATCTGATATTTATTGATATTAATTCATGTGTCCATCCTTTCTCCCTGAAACTGTCAGACTATAATACACACAGTCTCTAGAGTTGAGTATTTTAAATGTTGAATATACTGTATTTTTACCAATATACTGAGCATGTATGTGTGTGTCTTACTTATTCTTGTATGTTTATTATTTATTTAGTTATAATTTTTATAGTGTGCCATGCTGATACAAACAAATTTTCCCTCCTCATGGATCAATAATATCTTATCGCAATAGATATCGTTATTGATTTATTGTCCAGCTCTACATGATTGTACTGATTACAAAAAAATAAATAACTGAGAATCCAGACGTTCACAGTACGTTTCTGTTTAGTTTAGAGTTAAACTACGACACCAGCTTAACTCCTCATGAAGGAAGGTTAGCTGGCGTCTCTTCGCTTCATCACCTTTCCTGGAAGCAGCAATCTGGGCTAAGCACTGATGATGCAATAAACCATTGAGGAGGAGGAGGAGGAGGAGGAGGAGGAGGAAAAGGAGGAAGAGGAGGAGGAAGAGGAGGAAGAAGAGGAAGAAGAAGAGGAGGAAAAGGAGGAGGAGGAAGAGGAGGAGAAGGAGCAGGAGGCTGATCCAACATCTGTTTCTGCTCTCAGGCTCCATTTGTTTCCCAACTGCTTAAACGGCTCCGCTGAGCCACCATCATCATCATCATCATCAGGGACAAGCAGCATTGTTGTTGTTGTTCCTCTGCATGTCGGTGCGAAGCTGCACAGCAGGCGACAGTTGGGCCAAACGAGCTCTGCCTGTCTGGTAATCCGTTTGTTTTTTTTACAGTAAAGTAAAGCTGTTTGATCTGTTGTTGGGTTAAGATGGTTGTTTTTGCCAAAAGTGGGTTGTTTGATGCGCTTAATTTTCAAATAAACTTCCAAACTTGCGACTGAGAACTTGTATTGACAGAAAAAATAAGGAAAACACAGAGGAAAGTCTTCATAATGTGAAAGTTATGTTCTAATTTCTGAGACTCGGAAACTGCTTATGCACACTAAATAAACAGTCTGGTTGTAAACATGTCAGCGAGAAATTACATCTTTAGTGGCTGTTCAGCCCTCGATTTCTGCAAAAACACGTTCTTGTCTTGTTTCTAACATCTTCTCACACTTGAAATAAGGCAAAACAGGCTTATTTTCAGTCAATACATAATATTGAAGAATATTAACATTTGTTTAGGTTATTTAACCTTATTTTTCAGCAAAATACAGGAGCTTTTTAAGTCAATAATTTCTCTGGATTGAATTTTAAAAAGTACTAATTTCACTTTTAACAAGATATTTTTCCCCATCTTATAGAACTTTTTCATCAATATTAAGGAATTATGTATTTAAAACAAGCTCCTATGTTGCTGAAACGTTACTTGTTAGTTTTTGTTTAATTTAATTGTGCCAAGATATTTACATAGAAAATTGACCAAAAATACTTGGCAAGATTTTGTGTTTTGCAGTGTATGCTTTTCTATATGGTTTTATGAAGAAGTCCATGTTTTAATCTACAAATCGAGTTATACCGTTACATCTGTTTATATCAAGGCTTTTCCATCTATATGGTCTAATTAATATCACATTTAGGCTTCAGAGCTACATAAAGATAGTTACAAACTCGGCCTTCTATCACATGAAGAACATTTCAGGGATAAAAGGAATAAGATCTCAACACAATCTAGAGAAAATCCTTTGTATGTTTATCTTTAGTGGCATTGATTACCATAACAGTGTCTTCACAGACAGCGTCAGTCTAAAAAAATCAGATCCAGAACGCTGCTGCTGCTGGGGTTCTGACTAAAGCCAGGAAGATGGAGCATCACACTGGTCCTAAAGTTCTTCCACTGGCTTTAAACTACTGCTGTTAGTTTATAAATCACTGAATGGCTCAGCACAAAAGTCCAAGTTACAGAGACAATTACATGACCAACAAACAGAAATCATTATTTTCAGTCAACAAATCTCCATATAAACACTTTTTGCCTCACATGAGTCATGAAACCTACAGCAGGATGTTACTACTGGGAGAAACCACAAAGAAGAAGATGACAGGATACAGTAGCTGGAGGATGATGGTGCGGCATGTTTCTTTCATGACTTATCGCAAACATTGTGATTTTAACAGTGATTTTTATTTAATAGAAACACAGCAATTGCAAAATTGTGTTTTTTCAACATTAGCAGAATCCCAGCAACGTTTCCATCAACTATGGAATTGGGCAACTTGAATTAGCTTAATGGAAAAACTGCAATTTCGAAAAACTCATTTTTTTCCAATAAAATGTTTTGGCACTAAGATTATGTGTTTTTTTTTTCAACGATATCAAAATTGGTTTATTTCTGAAAACTGTAATAGCAACACTTATTTTGCTTCAGAGGAGTAACATAACCAGATGTTACCACTGACGGAAACAATGAAGAAAATAACAGGAAGCAATCGAAAAATGATGGTCAGCATGTTTGTTTGCAATAATGATTTATTGCAAACAAACTTATTCACGTGTGATTTTAATTGCATTTCTTATTTAATGAAAATACAGCAATTGTGAAATTATATGTTTTCGACATTAGTGGAATTTTGTAAGATATTTTTTGCACATTTATAACAGAAACGCAGCTGTTGTCCAACTCAGCCATCATCCAGAAAGTGACATCTTCCTTCTCCATAGAAGTGATGACTCCATGCGCTGCCTAAACGTTGAATCAGCTCAGATTGTGATTCATGTCTGATTTACATGTTGCAAAATCCGTCTGAGGAGAAGCTTTTCAGTTTTCCATCGCCTCGTTTTGTTGCCGTCACCCTAACTGGGAACAGTTTAACTGGTTCCAGCAGCTGCTGGAGGGCATCCAGTTAAAAAAGGCTGTGATCAGAGGAACAAAGTGAAGGTTTAATTAACATCCTCAGCTCTCATTCCGTGTTTGTTATGTAACTGCAGCCGCTGAGATCATCTGCAGGTTCTCCTGAAGTTTCTTTCCCCAGCTGACCGATTTCATTCCCCCACCGGGAAAAATCCACGCAGTTTCATTCTTCACTTAATTTCCTCCTTTAATAAATCAGGTTTGGTTCATTTCACCAACTTTGACGCATGTAAAACATTTAAAGCCGTTTTATAAATTAGATTATGGTAACCAGCTATAGTCCACTGAACAGCTAGCAGGAGAAATATTTCAAAATTATGAATAAAATGGTCTTTTTCTTGCAAAAACGCATTGAAAAGCGTAAAGCTGAGACTTTTCCTGCCTGATGTCCATGTGGAGGCGCACAAAGGGAGTGTGACACACGCAGCCTGCCAGAAGCTTTTATAACAAATAAAACGTAACACAGGCCACTTTTGACTCTTTTTGTTTTCCATATAATAGAGACACAAAAACCCCATTCAGGCGCTGAGCAGCGGTGACCAACCTCACATTTTAACGCATTAAAAGACATCCAAAAATACAGAAAATAGTCACTTAAAGTCGATATTTACCTCCAGAATAGTCTTTTCTCCTGGGGAATCACAGTGTTTTCTTTTTAAAGTCCAACAATCCACCGACACGAAGGTGAGTTTCCTGCGGGGAATAAACCTCTTACTGACGGGTCGTTATTACTGTCTGAGAAAGTTAACGTGGATCAGCTTCCCAGCTGAAGGAGATGCGTTAAATCCGGTCAGCCGCAGGGGGACTTCCGGGTTAGGATTTCAAAATAAGATGAGAATCAAAAAGATGCTTTATGTCAGATTTTTATAGGTAATCATTTTTTTAAAGATTTTAAACGATTTTAAATCTATCTATCTATCTATCTATCTATCTATCTATCTATCTATCTATCTATCTATCTATCTATCTCCTGAGGCAGGGATTTAAACCCTGAACATTGTTGAAAACCAAGAAGGTTTTCTGACACTAAATTTTATCCATCCATCCATGATCCATCCATCCTTCCATCCATCCATCCATCCATCCATCCATCATCCATCCATCATCCATCATCCATCGGTCCATCAGCCAACCATCCACCCTTCCATCATCCATCATCCATCATCCATCCATCCATCATCCATCCATCATCCATCCATCCATCCATCATCCATCCATCATCCATCATCCATCGGTCCATCAGCCAACCATCCATCCTTCCATCATCCATCATCCATCATCCATCATCCATCCATCCATCATCCATCCATCCATCCATCATCCATCCGTCCGTCAGCCAACCATCCATCCATCCATCTGTACATCATCCATCCATCATCCATCCATCCATCATCCATCCATCCATCCATCATCCACCCATCATCCATCCATCCTTCCATCCATCCATCCAACCATCCATCATCCACCCATCATCCATCCACCCATCAACCATCCATCCATACA
>CAEGAF010112853.1:27728-47834 GCA_903067075.1 Micropoecilia bifurca
CATCCATCCATCCATCCATCCATCCATCCATCCATCCATCATCCATCCATCCATCATCCATCCATCCATCCATCCATCCATCCATCCATCCATCTTCCAAGGTAGGGATTTAAACCCTGAACCATCTTGTTGCTAGCCAACAACTTTCCCATCATGCACCTCGTACCTGATACACAGCAACAAACATGGGGGTGGGATTATGTTTTATTTTGAAGGACAACCGTCGCTGTTTCCGGTTTAGGCCTCATCAACATTCACCTACTTGATGATTCAGACCTCAAAATCCTCAGATAACCAATCAAATCCCAAAGTTATCGATAGAAGCTAATCAAAACTGATTAGAAGCAATGACTGTCTCTATCAAATACGTGTTACTTAAATAAAGGTCAAAGGTTGGTAAATTAAAGTTAGTTAAACTACCAAGTGAACCGAGTTTAATCTGTTTTAATATATCTGCTGCTTTGTTTTTATTATTTCAGACAGGAGTCAAAGTGAACCCTGGGTAATTATGGAGGCTTTTTACCGCATGGAGGTGAGGGGAGCCATGAGCTTTAATTTGATTAGCAGCAGGAGCAAATACACAGAGCCACTGTTCAGGATCCAAACCAGAACCGGAACCGAGCCAGAACGGACTCGGAGAAAAAGCCCTCCAGAAATAACCTCTCAGAGCCAGAAAGGCTTTGAAAGCTGAACTCATTGCGTTGTTTTCTTACAGATTTCCCTAAATGTGGGTCAGTCAAACACAACATTTCCCCCACAGAGCCAGGCTGTCTGCCCATTACTGGGAGTTTTTCTGCTCTTAAATGTGCCCTAAAATCTTTATTTGCTGGCGCAGGCGAAGCTTAACCTACAGGATTGTTGCTGCTGCTGCGTAATTACAGTGAGGTAATGAGGATTTAACAAATGGAGAATGCAGATGCAGGCTGTTTGCAGGTCACACTGCAGACACATCATGTTTACGGCCCCTGAAGAGCCTTAGAGCCAAATTAAACCCGGTTCCCTCCGGCACAGAAAGATGCGTTGGTTGGTGGAATAACTGATTAACTTATTACAAGGTTGCACCGAAAGCAAAATATGGTCTTGCACTGCAAAAACACAAGACCAAGTAATTTTGGTCTAGTTCAGAGTGCAAATATTGTATTACTTGAAATAAGACAAAATTTATTTAGAAGTAACATTTCAACAACAACAAGCTAGTTATAAGTTAATAACTTGTTAATATTGATGAAAATGTTCCAGTGGCTGATTATTTCACTTCTTACATGGTAAAAATGTAAAATGTTTTAAGTGAAATAATCTGTAAGTGGAACTTTACGGAGCTAAATTGGAGCCATAAAGTTTTGTCTGAAAGGGATAAAAAAAAACTATTCAAACTGAAAAAGTTTGAAACTCAAAAATTATTTTGAAACTGATAAAAATTTAATCTGAAACAAAAGTTTTGAAATTGAAAAAAAATAAAGAAATTGATTTTTTTTAGTTTCTTGAAACTGAAAAAAATTTAAAGATAACAGATTTTTTTAGAAAATGAAAAACAAAACATTTTTTCAGTTGCAGATTTTGAAAAGTTTCTAATAAGTTAGTTTTGTCTTGTTTCAAGTTTACTTAAATATTTACACCTGAAACTGGACCAAAAGTAAGATTTGTGTTTTTGCAGTGCAATGGAGTAAGTTGTAGGATGACAGACCAAAAATCTTAAAGTATTTATTTTAATTTAAAAAAAAAGTCTCAAACTAAAGAGAAAATCTGAGAATAAACACTTTTGGTATGTAAAAAGAAAAACGTTCCAGCCAAGAGGTGGGGGTCACCTGGACAGGTCACCAGTGGGGGTCACCTGGACAGGTCACCAGTATGCCACCACTGGGCAACACAGAGACACACAACCATGTAAACACACACAGGGATCATTTAGAGAAACCAATTAACCTGACAGTCATGTGTTTGGACTGTGGGAGGAAACTGGAGAACCCAGAGAAAACCCAAAATGCACAGGAAGAACATGGAGACTCCATGCAGAAAGACTGGGGCTGGGATTTGAACCCAAAACCATCTTGCTGCAAGGCAACAGCTCTACCAACTGCGCCACTATAAGTTTTGTTTCCTAAATTGGAAAAAAGTTTCTATGAAGTGTTTGATTCTCAGATTTAATCTCTTGTTTGAGACTAATTTTTTATTAAAATTAATACTTCAAGATCTTTGGTCTTTCATGCTATAAATTACTCCAATGCACTGCAAAAACACAAAATCTTACTTTTAGTCTGGTTTCTAGTGAAAATGTCTTAGTACACTTGAAATATAACTTACAAGTAACTTTTCATTAATAAATAAAACCTTGTTTTAAGTAAATAATTTTTTATAATTGGTGAAAAAATGTCCAGTTCCTTTATCAGATTATTTAATTTGTAACATGAGGAAAAATGTCTCATTATAAGTGGAATTTCATCAATATTAATGAATTATTGACTTAAACAAACTCATACATCTGGCTGAAAAGTTCTTTGTGAGTTAGTTTTGTTTTATTTCAAGTTTAATATGTTATTTCCACTAGAACTAGACAGAAATACTAATTAATATTTTGCAGTGTGGGACTTTAGAGTTCCCGCTCCTGCAGTATTTGGGTGTTTCTGATGTGTCTTCAGCTTAGAAATCACTTCAAACAAAGCTGAATTATCTCTCTTGCTCTCCCTTCTCTGCTCAGGGTGGAATGTGTAAACCAGATAAGAGCGAAGTTACACAACTCCTCTGACAGATGTGGTTATATCACACAGCAGGAATTACACACAGAAATGACCTCAGTTAATCAACTCAAGATGAGGTGGGTCCATATGAAGAGCACAAACAAAGTCCTGGTGAGGGCCTCCAGCTCCCCCTGCTCTGGAGGAACCTCATGCCAAGACCCCTGGAGGGGAAACGGAGTCCAGCGCTGCAAAAACAAACTCTGACCGAGTTTTCCTGTCTGGATTCCAATGCAAATATCTGAAGCTAACGTTCAAGCAGCTTTTCAGCTAAGAAGAGTTTGTTTTAGGTCAATAATTCCTTAGCATTGATGAAAAAAGTTCAAGTTCCACTGGCAGATTATTCCATTTATAGCCGTTACCTAGCAACCCCAGCCAAGCCCAGTGCGTTACCTAGCAACCCAGTTCTAGTTCCAGGGACAAATTATAGCATAGCAAGTGGAACTAGAACTTGATCATCAATATTATTGACTGAAAACAAGTTTATATTTCTTGCTGAAAAGTTTTTGTAAGTTACTTTACAAACATACTTGGTAAGATTTTGTGTTTTTGCAGTGAACCCCTCATATTTTTGGTCTAGTTTCTAGAGTAAATCTCTCAGTGCACTGGAAATATCGATGGAAAAAGTTCTAGTTCCAGTTACTGCAAAACTCTCTGAAAGTGACTCATCAAGTTCTTTGGACAATAATAACAATAATGGAAAACATTTAAAACAGCAACATTGTTTTATCTTCACAACAAACTTCCAATTTGGTTTCAGTTATTCGTCTAAAAACTGCTGATAAAAGAAGAGAAACAGAATTTAACTTTTCCTGCTGCTTGGAAAACATGTCAGCACGAGTCAATCCGTCTGCTGACGTTTTCATGTCGTTGTGAAACAGGCCCAGTCGGCGCAGGTGGAGCAAACCTGTCACCATGAAACTGAGGATTTCACAATTAAAGATTATGGGACTGGGGAGAAAAATGATCCCACGCTTGAATCAGATTCAGTCTGTTTCATGTCTGCCACTGACAAATACAGGATAACTGATGAAACCTTCAGAAGGGTGATGTCACATCTGAATAATTCATTTTGCTGCAGTTATTTATTATAGTTTGGTTCTGATTCACGTCTTCCAATCAAGAGGGAAACATGATACACTTACTGTGTTGTTATTTCTGGGAATACTTTCCTGCGTTATGGCTCATGCCAATCATCGAGTTCCACCTTTATATACATTTCAACACCAATCTTCTGCATTTCCACCCAGCATAAAACTACACAAATTGAAATTACG
Organism: Micropoecilia bifurca; assembly: GCA_903067075.1. Taxonomy (NCBI): domain Eukaryota; kingdom Metazoa; phylum Chordata; class Actinopteri; order Cyprinodontiformes; family Poeciliidae; genus Micropoecilia; species Micropoecilia bifurca. The sequence continues at coordinate 31,738 of CAEGAF010112853.1, forward strand.
AAATAATTAACTGAAAGCTGCAGTGTGTGACTTTTATAAAATATTTTTACGTGTTTGTTGAAGCTGCCATCATGTCGTCACTGTTTGCTCTGAGGCAGATAATCTATGAAAAAAATCGAGCTCCTCTATTTTCTCCCAATGCTACCAAGAAACAACCAATCATAGCCAGGAGGCGGGCCTTACAGCTGCCAATCACTCCTCCATTTAGCATAACCTGTCATGAATGCTAAGGCTAGTTAGCTTGGCCACTGATGACAGCAGATAAACAGTTTTCCTGCAACGGTAAGTTGTTTCTTTGCCATTAACATATTGATTGACAGCGCTAAGCCCCGCCTCCTGGCTCTGATTGGTTGTTTTTGGTGCTTTTCTTCAGACAGCAATAGCAGGTCAGTACTGAGGAGGCGGAGGAGATCGAGCGTTTCACAGATTATCTGCATCATATTAAACTGTCACCATAAAGTGACAGTTTTAATAAATATAAATTCATTGATAAATTGTGAAAACATTCAGAAGTTCTGAGATTAATCTCAGAAATTTTTGTAGAAATTTTACATTTCTACAAAAATGTTGGAGTTTCGGGACATTTCTCAGTTTCAAATTGAGAAACTGAGAAATGTCCAATTATTGTTCTAGAAAATTTCTGGCATATATCTCTAAATTTCTGTGTTTTTACAACAATTTTTTAACTTTTCTAACTCAGAAATGTGCAATTTTTTCCCTACAAAATGCCTGACTGAAATGTATTCCTCTTGTTGTTTTGTTTTTTTAAATTTCCAATTGCCCGACACGCTGCCTAGTCAACCACATTGAACCATATTATTCCCTTTGGGAGTCCCCACCTGTTTTTCTTTGTATTTCAATTGTCATTTTAATAAAATCCTTGAAACACTGTTGGCCTCTGCACGCTGACTTACATCCTCACTGTGGTTCCGACATGTTTTCTTTCCATTTCCGAGTAGAGAAAGCCATGAATGACTCACAGAGGAGACACAGAGTGACCTCATGGACAGGAATTCTGGGAATTTCTTCGTAAATGAAGCTCCATGTGTTTCCACTCAGTTTTCCGGGATTGGAGCAAAACCGCTGAGGTTTGGTGGAGATGGAGGAGGAACGGAAAACACTCGGAAAGGCTAGGAAGGAAAACACTACAAGTTTACAAGAGTTAGTATTTTTGAAATATTTAGAGTTTCAATGAAAGTTAGGCTGTATCATGCAAAAAAGCTGATAAAAATGTTGGAATCCGTAACAATGGCAACAAGATTTTTTGCTTTTATGACAGGGAGCAGCTGATTAGCGTCTCAAGAGCTCAGATGATGCCTGACCTTTGACCCTAATATGTCAGAAGAGTTAAAGAGGAGGCTTTATGGATGCAGAGCAGCGAGAAAACTACAAAAACACAAAATGTTTTTGTCTTGTTTGACAAATAAGTCAAAACTTAATTAGAAAATTTTCAGCAACATATAGGAGCTTGTTTTAGGTCAACAATTCCATGATATGGATGAAAATGTACTAATTCCACAGATAAATATTCAATTTATTCCATAGTTAATGGCGCAGAACTGTTGCCTAGCAACACCAGCTAAACCCAACCCGTCACCTAGCAACCAAATTCTAGTTCCACTGGCAGATTATTTCACTGAAAATGGAAAAATGTCTTGCATGTGATATAATACAAAAGTGGAACTTTTCCTAAAATCAATATTTAAGAAGTATTTACTTAAAACAAGCTCCTACATTTTGCTAAAAAGTTACTTGTAGTTTTGTCTTATTTCAAGTAAACCAAAGCTTTCAACAACTGATAAACAGTAACTTCTTCAACCTACATATTCTCTTTTTGCTCCTATAATTGAGCAGTTTTTTTTTTTTTTTTGGTGGGTTGTCATGTTTTAATGTATCTATGAAGAATCGTGAGGGAATAAAAGTAAAACAATGGTCAAATAGCTTGAAAATGAGAAATTTGCTTCATCATAACAAACTCTGCCCATCCGTTTCTCCTCATTCTGGGCTGATCCCAGAACGAGGATCAACCCATTCGGTTCCGTCTCGCCGGCCTCCTTCCTTTTCCCACTGTCCTCTCCTCCCCTCTGCCTCCCTTGTAAGGCTGGAAGGTCGTCCCAGAGGTCAAAGTCGTCGCCCGCCTGGAACCAGCGAACAGAAATAGACAGCAGCAGAGAAAGAGAGGAAGGGACAGGGCCGGATGGCGGCGTTTCTCCGTAGCACTGAATGAAGCAAGGACACAGAATACGTGTCGTAATTTATTTTTCTCGAACCCTGAGAGTGAGGACATTGTGTACAGTCATCTTAAGCAATATATTTAAAGTGAAACTGGAGTTTTGAGGGTGGGATTGCTATCAGAGGATGGAAATATACAGCTAAAAGTTAAATAAAAGGCATCAAAATATTTAGAAATTACAGTGGAGAGGCAATAAACTGTAAATTCTTTTTCGCATACTTTTGACTAACAACAAATTAGTCAAAATCCAATATGGCTGCTGTTGTAATGAACTTGTTTTGTCTTTTTCACACCTATGTTTTTTTGTACAAAATAAAATACGGTACTGTGCAACACTTATGTCTTGATATGTTTATTTACTGATTGGATGCATAACTAGCAATTGGAATAATCTGGAAATGATGCAATCAGATGTTTGCTTTCCAGCTTTACTTCATTTAACCACATAAGCATCAAACAAAACAGCATTTCTGAGGTAGCTTATTAGCTTTAAGTTTTGCTAAATCTGGCATTGTTTTAACATTTAGCATTAACTTTTGCTAAATATCTTGTTGACATGTAGCTTTAGCGTTAGCTTTTGCTCATTGCTGTGTTGGAATAGCGCTTCAAGGTTGACTTTCACTAAATACCGTGCTGGTATAGTGATTTAGCATTAGCATTTGTTACATGTCAAGTTGCTATAGCACTTTAGCATTAGCTTTTGCTAAATATCATGCTAGTGTGGTGATTTAGCTTTAGTACAACTAAATATTTAAGGTTGCTTTGGGTTTGTATGACTAGTTTTTTTAGTTTGAGGTGCCCAAACTAAAACTACAGCCTATTTCAGATCCTATTCTTCTTTAAATGAAAGGTTTTTGTATGACTAGTGGCCTTTCTTTACTGAAATAAACAGCACATACTTTGATTTTTCTTTATTTTTTTTGTAAGTGTGTTCGTTTCTTTTCTTCACACATTGAATTTTTATTTTAATTTCAAGTCTGTTCTGTAGTGTCCAAAGTTAATTAATTGCAGCTGTTATTATTTAGCCTCTAAACTGGTTGGTAATAAATTTCATTCAAAGATTCAAGAATATTGCAGCAACAAAAATTTATTCACTATCCAAAAATCTTTACAAACTTTTGTTCTTTTAGTAGACACTAGAAAAAACAAAAACATCTATTTCTGCTTTGAACATAGATCACTATTTTGGATTCAGAGAGATGATATTGTTGTTGCTCCATCTTTGTGGTTCCTTATTATGTAAAGACGACTTAAACATCACTTTATATCCTGCATATAACTCACAGTGTGGAAAAAGTGCTAAATCCTCCCCTTCAGAACCGGGGAACGTATCAATGTTCTCATCTGACTCACTGCAGGAAAGAAAATAGGTGTATTTTTAAAAATGTCAGCCGCTTCCTTTCTCACACTGCTTGAGAGTTGAAGCCAATTACCTTCATGGTAATTTAGGGATTATGGGATGTGAGGAGCGTAGTTCAGTTTATTGTGCAAACATGTTTACATGTAAGTTACTGACAGACAGAAAAGACCTGGGAACGTTAGCGGATCAAATACAAGACAAACAAACATCCATCTCATGCCCTTTTGGTTCTGGAAAGCTTCCAGATGGATTTAGGTATATATATATATATGTGTGTGTGTGTGTGTGTGTGTGTGTGTGTGTGTGTGTGTGTGTGTGTGTGTGTGTGTGTTTGTGTGTGTGTGNTGTGTGTGTGTGTGTGTGTGTGTGTGTGTGTGTGTGTGTGTGTGTGTGTGTGTGTGTGTGTGTGTGTGTGTGTGTGTTATACCCAATAGGACAGAGGTTGTCAGGTTTGATTACCAGGAGAAAACAGGACAAGACGACTTTCTGTTTCCATTCTGAAGGAAGAACCCAGGAGATTTGGGTCCAAAATCCGGTGGCATTGTTTACTGCAGCTCTGCAGTGTGTTTGTGTGTCTTTCTGTTGAAGTGAACATAAGTGTGGGAGGAGGCCAACCCCGGCCCGGTTTAAATTTAACTGAAGGCTGGACGGGCCTCTCAGCGGCGGGAAGTCAGCTTGTTGATGTTGGAGTCTCTGGGAATGAAGAAGGACGACATTCGTCATTTAAAACAAACGCTCCTTTTGGAAGGAACAGTTTAATGTTTCTTGGTGCTGTTTTGCTGATAAACCTGTTTAATGGGAGCTGATATTTAGGACTCATAGAGAATAAATTAAAATTTTGCTGCAAGGCGCTTAAGGTTCAGTATAATGTAAAATTGGCATTTTAGAGCTTTTCATCTTTGTCGTGATCTGTGTTTTTGTGTGTTTATTTTTGAGTTTTCTCTGTGTAGTCCTGTTCCCTGTGAGTCCTGTCTCCTCATCTTCCCCGTTAATTGTTTCCCAGGTGTGTCTCGTTCTCTTGATTACCTCTTGTGTATTTAGTCCCCTCTGTGGTCCTTGTTGTAAGTCGTACGTCGTTGTCAGTTGTTTGTCTGTGCCAGTAGAACTGTCAAGTCCTGGTTAGCTTTGTTCTTCGTCGGCTCCAGTAGAACTGAAAAGTCCTGGTTAGCCAACCTCTCATTGCCAGTCTGTGTATTCAGTTGCTACCGGTATTAGCTGCGTGCTACATTCTGCCGTGCTGCCTGTTGCTGGACTGTAGAGCAACCTTTCTTTAATAAATCATTCATCATCATCATCACCATACCTGGGTCTCAGCGTCTATCCTCACCACCTACAAACCCGCACCTCATGACAATTCCCGTGATTACCCTGTGTGTATTTAGTTCCACCTGTTGTCAGTGTTCCTCGCCGGGTCCTTGTCGTTGTCGTGTCTTTGTCTATGTCAGTCTGCCGGCACAGTTGTACTGTGAAGTCCTGTGCCGGCATTCGCTCTTTATGTCATGTCAGCTCTCCAGTAGTAGTAGAAGTCCTGGTTTGCTTTAGCTCTTTGTGTCAGTCCTTGTTGTTTGTTCAGTTGCTACCGGTATTAGCTGCATGCTACTTTGTGCCGTGCTCCCTGTGTTTTTGGACTGTAGACCACCATACAATAAACCATCATCATCATAACCTGGGTCTAAGCGTCTCTCCTCACCACCACAACCACACCGCCATATGACAATCTGGTTGTTTTTCTCAAATCAAATTCAAACCTGGAGTTTTGCCTTGATTCTTAAATGCATGTTTGAGAAATCCTTCAATCTCCATGGCAACCATTCAGTTGTGCAAAATGCCCGGATGGACCTAGCCCCGCCTTCAAGACAAAGCTCCTCCTTGGAGCTGCAGTTTCCAAGCTTCTGCCTCACAGAGCATCACTGCCCCACTCAGCTCCTTCAGACTAGCCAGCAGCAATTAGCAAACACCTGGTGGAACTGCTGAGCTAATTATAGGAGTTACCTCTCAGTGAAATGCTCAGAAGTAGCTCCTATACTGCTATACCAACACAATAGTGTTGGTATAGCTCCTTAGGGTTAGCTTTTGCTAACTGTTTTGTTGGTAGTTCACATTTAGCGTTATCTTTTGCTAAATATTGTAGTGGTACAGCCCTTAAGCATTAATGTTGGCAAAATATTTATAGACTATCTGCTTCATATTTAGTTTTTTAAAGATCTATCATAGAAAATTAACTTTTCACACATTGTTGCACTTTCATGCATTTCTTACAACCCAAGCACTTAAAAAAACCAACCTTTTGACTTTGATGCAATAATTATTTGTTTCTGGAAAATGAGTTTCAAAAACTTTGTTAGACAGGCACTGAACCGTTACCTAGCAACCTCAGGAAAGCCCAGCCTGTTACCTAGCAACCCCAGACATAATGTATCAAAATGTATTGAACGTGTTTGGTAAAATCCACAGACCATTTCTAACCTATTGTACGTAATAGGTCACCTTTAAGGTTCATAGTTCAAAATAAAACAAATGTATATTTCAAATTCTGCAAGAAACATCCCTCTGTTTATCCTCAGAGGTTGTTTGGTGGAATATCAAAACGTAAATAAATGAAACAGATACACACAAGCATCAGATTCCTACAAAATGCTACAAGGCTTGTATCCAGAACCAGATTAACAGGACAATTACTTCCCAGCAGAAAGAGAGCGACTGTTTTCCCCCTGACAGGAAAAGTGCCGCCTCCATCGGTTTACAAATGATCCATCAAGGACACGGAATGGGACCAATATGGAGGCGAAGGGTGGAAGAGGAAAACTGGAGGAGATGTGGAAAGAATGTGCTTTAATGACTGTAAGGTAGAGATCGAGTAATGTGGAAAAAAAACTCACAGTTTCCAAACTGATTAGATAATTAGATCAATAATGTTAATGGCATTCTGTTGTGGAAATTTAATTAATTATTCCTTCAAAAACTTAAAAATTGTTGACACATTTTTTTAAGCCATTTCTGTTTGGTGCTTTGCTTTTTGAGAACTTTTAGCTTGTTTCCTGTTGTCAGGAAGATTCTATTTAAGCAATTAGTTGAGGCTGATTGTCAGTTAAGGGTTTTAAATAGGTTTAAAAATGAGTTTGGGTAGCGTTCTTTTACTTCTAAATAAAACTAAACACTACATTTCAGATTTACTCTGGTTTTCATTATCTGATTCAAACATAATAATAATAATAATAATAATAATAATAATAATAATAATAATAATAATAATAATAATAATAATAATAATAATAATACAGCCGTATCCTTACATGTGAGACGGCCACTTCACCAATCAAAGCAAAGTCCTGCAGTGAGCAGGGCGGAGCCACTGAGAGTGAGAGCCGAGCAGCTTTTCTGATTCACTACAATAAATTGACCCTTAAAGGTCCTTTAAGGTCATGCCACAGCTTCTCATTTAGATTTAAGTCCAGACTTTGACTAGGACACGCTAAAGGTTCATTTTGTTTTGAAGATAAGTAGTTAGAAACCATAAATTGATCTGTTATACTTCACATTTGCCAAGTAAAGCTAAATATGATGCTTAAGATGATAAAACTGAAAAACAGTTTGTGAAAGACTTGGCTCATTGGAAAGAGCCAAAACATCAAATCAGAGGAAAAGAAGTGGCTGAATTAAACAAGAATTGATAGCTGTGGTGTGTTATGGCCACTTTATATATGTGAGTACAGTTCTGCCTAAACACACAGAAATATTTTAATTAATCTCAAAAATTCTAGAGAAAAATTTTCTAGAAAATTTCAGCTTTTGAGAAGTTGACAATGTACTAAAAAAAAACTTGAAATGTTTAAGAAAGGTATCAAGGAAAAACATAGACATTTTTCATTTTTAACTTTTAAATATTTGCTAGAAAAAACTTTTCAGATAATTCCCAGAAATTTTCTAAAAAATATTCTCACTTTGAAAAGTCTTGCAAGAAAATATAAAACCTTTTCACATAAATTACAGATGTTCTTGACCATTTAAACTCAGAAAATGTCTAAAAGAAGAAAAAAAAAATTGCAAATTTTTATCTTTCCAAACTGGGAAATTTCCATATTTTTACTTCTATTATTTTTGGCAAAAATGTTCTCCTCTGTTTTTCTTTTTCTATCTACGATGGCCCTAATACATGACCGTAAATGTAAGTGACTAATTTCAGATTACAATAATGGAAATTTTGTATTACTCCAGGCCGTCTTTGTGTTGAGGCTTCAGGTGGATTGTGTTGGTTGTGACTTGTTTTTTCTGCTCCGTTCCTGATTGGCTGCTGAGCTCTGGCTGGTCATGACTGAGAATCACCTGCCAGTGAATGTAAGGTTGAGTCAGACCAAGACACAATGTTGGAATGTCCCAGATCCTCGGGGTATTTCAGACTCTAATCTCTAAAATGGCCCATTATTCTCAAGTATTTTGCCCAGAGTCTTTTGAGCCCATCTTTGCACCTAAGGAGGAATAATCTGGAGTCAGCAAAGCTTCAGTTATAACAGCGAGAAACTAGAAATCAGCTTGAAATCTGGGTGTAGTGATGAACTCAGACCTGAACCTCCAGAGCCACATAAAGACAGTGACTAAGCCGACCTTCTATCACCTGAAGAACATTCCCAGGGTTGACGGACTGACATCCCAGCCAGATCTAGAGAAACTCATCCATGTGTTTATCTTTAGTCACACTGATTATTGACAGTGTCGTCACAAGTCTGCCTGAAAAAATCATTCAGATCCAGAACGCTGCCACTGGTGTTCTGACTAAAACCAGGAAGATGGAGCACATCACCCCGGTTCTAAAGTCCTTACACTGGAGAATGGACTTTAAAAGGGCCGTATTTTGTATTATCATAGGTTTCAACTGATTGTAAAAACTACGCAGCTGCTTTTTGCAACTATTTAACGTTTTTTGGTGTCTGGAAAATGAGACATTTCCAGAACTTCCAGAACAAAAGGTCACAAATCAGGAGGCCCTTCCACTGGGGTTGCTAGGTAACACAGTGGAACTCTTGCCTTGTTACCTAGCAACCCAAGCTGAGCTCCTGCACGTTGGGTCTTACTGCTGTATGTGCTGTGCAATGGCTGCTGGAAAAAAAACAAGTGTTTTGCTGTTGACTTACCATCCAGAAACTATTTGCTTGCTGCATTCTTCTTGGTTGTGCTGGAGGCTCCACTTCTGCTGTTCAAAGATGTACGGTTATGTTATTGCACATGTGTTTACGGCCATTTTCAGGTGTGAGCGTAAATGTTGAGATAGGAGGGCGTGGCCTGCAGCAGCTGATTTGGTTTCAAAGTGACAGAATGTCCCCGAAAAATTTACTGAACATGTTTCATAGCCCTCAGATGCTAACCTGTTCAGGTCACCTTTAAAAGTGCTTCTGTTAGCGTATAAATCACTGAATGGTAAGTTGATTTAAGTGAAAGAATCAGATAAATCTGAGATCTTAAAACGGTGAAACTATCAGAAACAGTTGGTGAAAGAGGGAACAGCATTGATTTAATCATTGTAAACTCCAGGCTTTGTTATAAACTCATGAATCTCATGACGTCAGCCGTATATTCGCTGAGACACAGATACTGAACCCTCTGTTGCAGATCGCATACACCACAAGCATGTGGCCACCACAGAAAGGGCTCCTGTCACATGTGGAGCAGATACATACCAGCACACTGATGTCAGTTTGTTCGTCTATTCGCCAGAAACGCAGCAGCTGAAGGCCACAGCGGAGCACAAGCGAGTCTTTTCTTCTTCTAAATCATTTGCTTTCTGGATCTTCTGGCGTCAGGAGGAGGCGATGAGTGAACCGGCCACACATGAAGCACAAAACGCAGCCTGGTGTAAACCGGCTCTGCTGGTCTTATTATAATGATTTAATGTTGACAAAAATATCAAAATAATACAGCAGGAATTCTCAACATTCTGTAGATTTTCTATTTATCTCTCTGTCCAGTTTATGTCTGATTATGTGTAAAATTGTGAAAAATGTGAGGAAATTGCTTAGAGATCTTATTTAAAGGGCCAGTGTCATGTAAAATCTTTTTAAGTTTTACATCATGATCATGTTATGCTAATCTCTCCTGGAGTGTTTTCTTGATTCTTTAATATTCATAAAAACATTCAGGTGTTAAAAATGGCTGGGTGGACCAAGCTCCGCCTCTGAGACAAAGCTCCTCCCCCACTCAGCTCCTTCAGACTAGCCAGCAGCAATTAGCAAACACCTGGTGGAGCATCTGCTAAGCTCATTATAGGAGCTACTTCTCAGTGAAACACAGGTAAAAAAAACATTGTTAAAGGGTTAATAGAGGAGACATGTTGTGATGACTTCCTGAAGGCGGAGCTTCAGAAAGAGCACGAGTTTTTAAAGAGACTGCAGTCAATTTCAAGACATACTTATAACTTTTTTTAAAATAACGGAAGCTAACATAGTTACTTGATTATGCTAAAATATGGCACCGTGTGTGAGGATTTGGTTTTCTCTGTGTTGATTAGTTTCTGTGTTGTCTTGTCTTACCCCTGATTGATTCCAGTTGTCTCCTGTTTCCCCTGATTATCTCCCCATGTATTTAACCTTATCTGTGTCTCCTGCTCCCAGCCAGATCTCAGTCTGTGTCGTGTCTTACCTCCTGTCTTAGTTGCCATTTGTTTGAGTAACTCCCAGTGCTACCAGTGTCTGCGGTTCCTTGTCTTATCACTCACATGTGCTGCCTGGATTTCTGTACTCATCTCTGAAAACTAGTTCAAAAGGTTGGTTATCCCTGTTGTGCCACATTTTTTTCCTTACATTAACTTGGGTATAATTACTATTTCAACTGTTAGCTCAGTTAGCAATGACCTTTTCTTGGTCATCCTACCAGAACATTTCTGTATTAAGAAAATAATCAGCTCCATGTTTATGAGCGAACCTCACCAGTGTCTTCATTCATTTCAGTCCTGTGAGTCTGGGAACATTTTCTCACATTTATTAAGCTGAAATCCCCACAATAATGGATCCAACAGAAACAAACAAGCAGGGAGAGACACAACACACACTGAGAGTCTGAAGGTTGAGCCGAGGCATCAGCATGTCTGTCCAGACACCCGGCAGAGAGCTGCAGCACGTCGCTCCTCCAATCCCTGCTGCAGTCATCCTATAAGAGGATCAGTGCTATATATACACCAAGCACAGGTGAGTCCACACCTTACAGGCAGATTACAGAGGAGACTGTTGCTGGGAAACCACCACCTGTAACTGTACCATACAAATGACCAGATATGTTTTATTTAACAGAAATTTCACATTTTAAAGTAGAAACCAGAAATAAAACCTAGACCTTAGTTTTCATCTTGTCAAATTTACAGGAAACCCCCCAAATCTTACCACCTATTTTTTGTTGGATTTATTGTGCAAATGTCTAACTTTCCAGTAACCTTTTTATCAACAAGCTTGTTTCAGCTCAATAAATCCTTAATGTTGATGAAAAATTGGGCAGATTATTTCCAAGACATTTTCCCTGTGTTACAAATGAAATAATCAACCAGAAGTACGAGACATTTTTCACCAATATTTTGGAATTATTGACCTAAACCTAGCAACTCTAGTGAAGCCCAGACCGTTTCCTAGCAGCCCCAGTGAAGCCCAGACCGTTTCCTAGCAACCCTAGTGAAGCCCAGATCGTTTCCTAGCAGCCCCAGTGAAGCCCAGACCGTTACCTAGCAACCCCAGTGAAGCCCAGACCGTTTCCTAGCAACCCCAGTGAAGCCCAGACCATTTCCTAGCAGCCCCAGTGAAGCCCAGACCGTTTCCTAGCAACCCTAGTGAAGCCCAGATCGTTTCCTAGCAGCCCCAGTGAAGCCCAGACCGTTATCTAGCAACCCCAGTGAAGCCCAGACCGTTACCTAGCTACCCTAGTGAAGCCCAGACCGTTACCTAGCAACCCCAGTGAAGCCCAGACCGTTACCTAGCTACCCTAGTGAAGCCCAGACCGTTTCCTAGCAGCCCCAGTGAAGCCCAGACCGTTTCCTAGCAACCCTAGTGAAGCCCAGATCGTTTCCTAGCAACCCCAGTGAAGCCCAGACCGTTTCCTAGCAACCCCAGCAAAGCCCAGATCGTTTCCTAGCAACCCCAGTGCAGCCCAGACCGTTTCCTAGCAACCCCAGTGAAGCCCAGACCATTACAAAGCAACCCCAGAGAAGCCCAGACCGTTACCTAGCAACCCCAACAAAGCCCAGATCGTTTCCTAGCAACCCCAGTGCAGCCCAGACCGTTTCCTAGCAACCCCAGCAAAGCCCAGATCGTTTCCTAGCAACCCCAGCGAAGACCGGACCGTTTCCTAACAACCCCAACAAAGCCCAGACTGTTTCCTAGCAACCCCAGCGAAGCCCATACCGTTTCCTAGAAACAACAGCGAAGACAAGACGGTTACCTAGCAACCCCAGCAAAACTCCAGAACTTTTGGTGAGCTGGTTCTATTGCTGCACACTGCAAAAACACAAATATTGCATTGTAAATAGCTTACAAGTTCCACCGGCAGATTATTTCACTAAAACAATATAGTTTTCCTATGTTACAAGTGAAATAATCTGACAGTGAGACTAATACTTTTTCATCAATATTAAAGAATTATTGACTTAAACCCAGCTCCTGTATCTTGCTGAAAACTTACTTATAAGTTAGTTTTGTCTTATTTCAAATGTGCCGAGACATTTGCACTGGAAACTCGACAGGAATAGCTGGTAGGATTTAGTGTTTCTGCAGCGCAGAGGTGCCAGACCTCAGGTTTGTGGCCGGGCCTGTTTGTGTGCGTGATAGGAAGCCTTTGAGGTTGGGATGAATGCTGGGCTTCCTGGAGCCGGAGCTACAGGATGGGAGGGAGCAGGAAGCCAGACGTCAGAGGGATCGGGCCGAACCGGGGGAACGAGCTACTGATCCGGATCCACAAGGCAAAACACAGATCTGCTGCTTCACTAACGCTCAAACCAAAACTCACTGGAAAAAACAAAGGGCAGGGGGTTTCAAGGTGAGGTCCGGGGGCCATGTGTGGCACCTGAACTGATTTTATGTGGCCACAGTTCAAGAATGAATAGTTTCTTTAATTTATTTACAGCTTAAAATGAAAATGGGTAAGAAAAAAATATCTTACATATTATTATTTTACGATAACGAACTAAACATCAACCATTGATGTTAATGAAGGGCTTTTAGAGCCAATGAAGAAAAAAAAAAGACTGTTGATCTCAGATTAAAGTCTGAATTCTGAGATTGAAGTTGGGAGTATTAGAGCCACTTTTAGAATAAAATCATACAAGAGTAAAGTTCACATATTACAGCTTTATTCTGGTATTATTTCAACTTTATTCTCGTACAATTTTATTCTCATATATTCACTTTTATCCCGTCATACTATGACTTTACTTTTGTATTATTTCCACTTTATTCATGTAAAATCTTTCTCGTTCAACTTTATTCTTTTAATGTGACTATTTTCGTAATATAGCTTTACTGTCAAAACTTTATTCTTGTAATTTTATGTTTCATTATCATGACTCTAACACTCCATCATACAACAGAAAGTCCACTTCATTCATCGACTTTTACTCTTGATCAGCATTTTTCAAACGGGGCGCCTGCAAAAGTTGAACAAAAATTAAACTTAAGTAATTTGTTAAATTATGAAACATAATCTGCTTTTAAATCTTTTAATAAAATATAAGATGAAATTAAAATAATATCCAAAATGCTCATCTGATTGGCTGTCAGTCAAACCCAAAAAGCTGCTTAGGCTTTTTGGGTTTGACTGACCAGAATTATTGACCTGCATTGTTTTTATTGCTGAGAACAGAGTTTCTACATAATTAGCTAACTGAAAAATGTGAAAAACTATTAGAAGTTACTTTATTTGTCCAATTAAAATAATTCATGTTCATTTTATTGTGTAGGAAATAAAGAAAATCTGCATGATTTCAGTTCTTAAGATAAAACCACAGAAGAAGAGAAAAAAGAAAATAAGGAGTTTGTTTTTCTTCCAATGACATCATTAGAGAAAACAGTTTTATTGTGATTTTAGGCATTCTTACATAAACACGTCAGATGAATCAGCTGAGGTAATAAAAATACAGAAAATAGAGTTTTGTTTAACCTTCTGATCATGTCTGGACTTTATTTAAATACTTACATCCTCACCTAAATGTGTACAGTTAGAAAACTCCCTCCAATGATGTTAAAGATTCTTTTCAAATTTACAAAGCGAAGAAAAACATAAAAATGTACAAAATAAAAACCAAACAATAAATCCACTTTCCTGGCCAGATTCTAACAGGTTAACAAAACGACTTCCTGCATCCGCTGAGGGGAGCCGAGTAGAATCAGAACCAGAACAGGTATAAAAAAACAAAGCAGAGAAATAAATTAAAATAAGTAACGTTTATACAGAAAAACGCATCGTTAGCAATTCTGGGAGCCGTTTTCACTCTGAATTTACACACAAAAGATCCATAATGTGAATCAAAACCTGAAAATGAGTTCGACAATCGAGACGGTGAAGATTCGTTTCTGTTCCGGAACAAGAAAGTGACGAGAAAGGAATAAATTGGAGTAAAAGAAGGAAAAGAAGAGGATTGTAACATAACTGTGGAGCACTGACCAATCAGATTGAAGTTCTCTTCAATAAAATGTGCGAATATTAAAAATAAAGACAAGTTGAAAGCAAAGGTTTTTCAAAGTACAAATAAATCAATCTAAACCTCAAACAACAAGAGCTGACAGAGCCAAGAAGTATAAAAATAAATACTAAAAAATAAATCAGGCAGGTTATAGATCTATATTTAGATAGTTTCGTATTTTTCTCCGGAAAACATAAAAAAAGAGTTTAAATATTCAACTCAGGATGAGACGCGAGTCGACAAGATCTGATTGTTCCCAGAGTTAGAAGCTGAAGCAGCAGAAAAGCTAAAATGTTGTGTTGATATCCGGGTCGGGACGATTCCACACGTCCAAACCTTTAAAATAGAAACTCTTCTCTCTCAGTGCAGCGGCCCGGTTCCGGACGTTCGGGTCGGCCAGGCGGTTTCCACAGCAACGTCTCTGCTTCACCGTCCAGTAACCGTAAAACCTGCGAGGCGCCGGGTCGGCTCCCCGTTTCCATGGCTACTGGCAGAACGGCGACGCCGTGGGGTCGAAGCCTTTGAACACGTCCTTCAGCGAGGCGTTGTCCTGGTCGGCGCCGGCCGGGTCCGACTGGGCCGGGCTGCTTCCTCCGAACGGGCTGCCGGCGCCGCCCGCCTTGGACGCCTGCTTCACCACGCCGAACAGCGACGGCACCGGCAGGTTGTGGACTCCGGCCGGCGCCGGGTCGCCGGCCGCTCCGCCGGCGGCGCCGGGCGACCCGGCGGCGGCGGCCGGACCCGTTTGGCAGGCGGAGTTTGGCGACGGAGCGGGTTTGGGTCGCGGCCGGTTGTAGCTGTTGTAGCGGTCGGTGCCTTGCTCCGAGCTCTTCTCCGGTTCCGGCTGGTCCAGGGCGGACTTACGAACAAACAGCGGCTCTTTGGGTTTGGGCTTCGCCGCCGTCGGGTCGCCGGGTTTGGGCTCGGCGCCGGCCGGGTTGGGGGAGCCGCTGCTGGTACCGGGGCTGGCCGGTTTGTTAGTCCGCGGGTCATACAGGCTGATGCTGCTGAGCACGCTGGCGCCGCCCGGGGCGCCGGCGGCGGCGCCGCGGCCCGACCCCCCGGCGCTCAGCAGCCGGGGGTCGTAGGGCGCGATGCCCGGCGGGGAGGAAGCGGCCGCAGGCGGCGCCGCCGGGCCGGACGGAGCCGCGTCCGGCTGCTTCAGCGCCGACTTCTGCGGCTGCAGCCGCGGGTCGGACGGGGGCTTGCGTACGCGCGGGTCGGCGGGTTTGTCTGTGGGGGGCGGCTGAGCGAGCAGCGCCAGGGGGGCGGCGGCCGGGTGGGGGGGGGACGACGTCTGGGAGTTCACCGTCTTCAGGATGCGAGACAGCAGCTCAAAGTCTGGGAGGGATGAGGCGGCGGCGGCGGCGGCGGCAGGCGGGTCCTGCGGCGGCGCGGCGGGCGGCTGGGTTCTGCTGAGCCGCGGGTCGGCGGGGGGGGCGGGGGGGATGCCGGGCGGCAGCGGCAGCAGGTCCTGCTTGGGCGGCGGCAGCGGCAGCAGGTCTTCGGGCGACCAGGTGACGGTCTTGGCGAAGGCCGGCGCGTGCAGGACGATGTCCTTCTTGATGTGGCTGAACTGCTGCAGCTGCGACCGCGGGTCCCTCAGCGCCATCCCCATCAGCGGGTCCAACGGGATCGGAACCGGCTTGTCCCGCAGGACCCGCTCAGTCTCCTCCTCCTCGGCCGCCGGCGCCGTCAGCGGCGGCGGCTTGTAGACCAGCGCCGGCTCCGCCTTGGCGGCCGCCAGCCTGGCCAGCCGCGGGTCGGTGGGCGGGCCCAGGGACGGCGCCGCCGCCGCCGGCTGGGCGCCGTCCGCCACGTGGGCCGACTCGGCGGCGCGCGCCAGGCGCGGGTCC